>JAQFXM010001070.1:0-36673 GCA_034693345.1 Entomobrya multifasciata | reverse complement strand
ATTTAGTTTTTGACCTCTAGCGGGTCAACGGGTCAGAGTTAACAACCGAGAGTGGTACCATTCGATTCCTCTCGTCACGGGCTATCGATTGGTGTATAGTATGGGTCAATCAAAAGGACCCCGTAAACCCTAGCTCAACCTTCTAGACTGATGATGGAAGACTTTTTTGGTTAAAAAATATCGCTTCAACTCAGCTTACAATTTGTTTACTTATTTTTGCTGAAAAATAACTTCCTTCCTTCATTTCCCACCTCTTTTCTTCATTCATTATTTTGGAAGCAGATAGATACATATTCGTTAGAGAAAAGAACATATTATAAATAAAATTTGAGATTTGGGTCTCTGAAATATATTAACCGGAATTGTTTAGAATATATTTATTTTACATGCAGCAATACGATTATGACGTCAAAAGTCCACGCGTACATGATTTACAATCCATTGAAAAAATCAAGTTGCGAAACTTTATTTCCTTCAAAATTAAATGCAAAAATAATTCAAGAAAATCAATTTTTTCCTTTTAAAATTTTCATGCCAAATCCTTTTTTGTCATCTTTTATGCGACAGATAGACGTGCACATCCAATAAAGTGGTTTCAATTTTTCGCTTTACTTTCAAACGGAACCGAACCCCTGCAAGTTTTCTGATCTCTTCTTTTAGCTCAGAACTACAACTGTGGTGACATGGGGTCTAGTAAAGGTCTTCTAATTAAAATTATTAAGGGTTTAAGGGAGAATTATTCTGAATACAAAAGTTCTAAAAAAGTATTTCTAAAACAATAAGTGAAATAGTCTAACCGAGATATATTCTTAAAGATAAGTTCTAAAAATACACTAAATGCTCATGCATTAAATACATCAAAATTTATATGCTTTTAAAATTTGATTCATAAAAAAATTACATAATATTAGGAGATCCTTAAATATAGTTTTTTGTAACAGTTCAAAATATGTTATTTATGATTGTATTAAAATTGAGGATCTTGCAATTCACTTTACAATTGTCAACTTGGATAAAGTTGACAATTGTAAAGTGAAAAGTGCTAAACTTAACGAAACCTAACCACCTTTCTGTCCATTACACAAAACGTTTAACATTTTACTTAACCATATCCGTGTTTAAAGTAATGTTTTTAGATTTTTTAGAACATTTCTCGTTTAGACTATTTCACTTATTTTTAGTATAACATTTTTTAGAATAATTTTCGTTAGAATTGTTCATTTGAGAACACATTTACGTAACCCGGTGACCCGGTATGTTGGGTTCATATTCATTCAATTGAATTGCTTTTCCGAAAAGTAAACAAATTGTCCAAAAGAGATTTTTCTTTCAAAATAAATTCCTTTTTTCCCAAACCAAAATCAGACGAAACAGCCATTTCGTCTATACAACCAAATCCACAGTCATCAATAAAATGATTTGCAAGTCATACAAACTTACTTTCGCTTTTTCTTTCCCAAGAGAAAATCAACTGGAAACCAACATTCTGCACTGCTGCAACACAACGCCGATTTTTACATACCTATTTTCCTTTTAGAGACCACCCGTGAATAATATCTGCACCAACGTTTGTCTATCTGCCATAGACATATTACGTACGAACGTTAAAGTTAAGCTAAAGCCTTGAATTCGAATAGCATATATGTAAAATTTCGCTTTTCACTGTGTACTTTAAAAAGCGACTTAAGTAAATATGTTTGAATTAAACGTGGGGATTTTTACGATAAGAAATTCCTGAAAAAAGGACTAGCTTTTTGTGTGCCCTATCGTATTCATATCTTGCTTGCTTCTTGTTTTGACCAGCTTCTCAGTGACGATCAAACAAATTTTCAGATTTTAAGCAATTTATAGTCTGATATATTCTACATTTTCTTTTTTCCCCTTGTAATTACCCTTGTGGCCTTACAAATCCCTAAGTAAATCCCAAAGGAACAAGTTCTACGTCTAAAAACATTCCACGCTCTACTGAGTTTAGGGACTTGTTATCATATCAGTACCCTTTTTCCTGTACTTATTTCAGAACAAGAAGAAACAAAGGTAAAGAAAGAAGGACAAATATCGACAACTTTACTGAAATTCCCAAACAATCTTTTTTAAACGATCCAAATACCCTTTCTTTCTATTCGAACAAAACAGAATGGGGGTATTCATTCGCCTGTACGTGAAAACGTTGAGGCACTATAATGCGTTATTCGTTAAAACGTTTAACACTTTAACGCGACATGTTAAAGGCCTCTGTTAAATCACTGTAAGTTTCTTATGAGGCCTCACTTAACTCATACGTTAAAATTTTAACGCACCCCAGAGCATGTATTTCGTGATGCGTTATCAGTTAATCCGCAATGGCCCATATGATTTCTGATCAACAAAACCTACAAATTACAAGAAAGTTGCGAAAAAATATATTTAAATGTACTTTTGAATGCTGACTTTATTTTGTGTGTGATAAATAATTATGTAGTTCATTTTTTATTAACTTAATTACTTCATGAAGTGGGAAAAAGTGAAAAATTATATTTTATAGCTGCGAACTCAGAAAATCAAAAGATTTTTTTTAGTTTTCAGTTCCATACATTTTTAATTAGTTGTCGTACAATTTTCGAGTGATACTTCTTGTAAATTGTTTAAATATTTCGATATTTACCGAAATTCAGTTAACGTTTAACTTAATTGGAGAATTGTGCGTTCAAGCTACTAGAAAATTATTCTGTTAAATATTAAAATTTTAACGAAATAACGCCATAATGCCTGAATATTTTAACGCGAATGAATACCCCCATTATGATGAGAGTATTGTATATATGCAAGAATTATGCAAGAGATGCAAACATACATACATATACGCAAAATATAGAAAGGAAACGATGATAGCTTGATAGCGATGATGATATCATAACCATTTTGAACAAATCCATTTTCCTATCACAATTTCCAATTTCAATATCAGTTTTGTAGTTGCGTGTGATTCGGGTAAGGTTAAAGATGAATGAGAGGAAGGGGCAATCTATAGAAAGTCGATAGGGGAAAGAAAATCTGGATGACATATCCCTAACTACTCGTTCGTGTCCGAAAATATGCATTTTATTTTGAGCCAATGATGAGAACTGTATCACTCACACATTCCTCTTTTTCTCAAGTATGTACTATTGTTAAGAAGATGATGACGGTAACGATGATCGTTCTTCTGATAAAAAAATGAACTGCTTTGCTTTTTTGCATGCTTGCTTAAGTTTAGTTGCGTGCCTGATGTCTACTTGTTTGAAGTAATGCCCAGTGAACAAAAAAATCCTTTTGAACAAAGCCGATATTTTAAAAAAGACGGAAGGAAAGGAGAAGGGAATTTTACACATTTTTTTCTCCCTATATTTTACTTTTGACGGGAGAATATATATTTTTTGGGTTGGTATTGGTCTCTGGTCGGTCCACAAAAAAGGATCAAGTTGACCACGTACAGTTGGTGGCGGCTTGTGTGTTGATCATATCCATGTGATCTCGTTTCGTGTATGCATGTATCTTGGACATTCTTCCTTCTTTATTTCACGCTCTCAAGAAGATGAAAAAATGAACAAGGAGAGGGGAGAAAGTTGAAAGTGATAATAATAATGTCCTCTTCTCTTTCTTTTCTACGCGTTTAAAATCTGTTCGTAGCAGCATGATTTTTTTTTGTACATAGCACCAACTTTACTTCAAACTGACAGATGGACAGTTACAGCTTTTTACTTTACAAAAAACCGGACAGGCTAACCTGAAAAACAAAGTACCAGTATGAATTTATATAAACAGCTTGCACTACGGTTCGTACTAATTTTGCATTGCCTTTTGTTAGCGGAAAAAGATTTTAAAAAAATATATAATATAATGATTCAAATACGTTTAAATTTGTGTTATGCAGTGTGGATGCATATTGTTATGATTTGTATTATTTTGGGTTGTTAATGTAAAAATAATGAAACGAAGGAACAGAACAGGACTGAGTGATTGGAGCAGAAGAATCACAGCAGTCAAGTGCAGTTTTGTTGTGAAAATTTTCTTATGTAGGCTTTAGTAAAACGTTTTGGTTGATATCCAGGGATAACATGATGGACATACTAGAACTAGTTACTAAATCGTATCTGAAATGAAAAAGATAACAAAATGTTGCATTTACACGAGAATAGAAGATGTTATTACGTCAGAATGTCAGATTAAGATGTTCGCATAATTAACCCAAATCGACGACGATTATACTTGTTCTAAAAATAACTAGCAACATAGATGACAAGTTGCTGCTCAACAAGTCAACACATTAATGTTCGCAGCATAGTTGGTTGTAAGCATCAGTCATGGACCATGACTAATGAAACGTAGCTGGGGTCATCGTCATCATCACTATCATGAAACGTAGGCCAACTTTATACTTACAAGAAGTCAAACGACATGATCATCATATTCGTAAAACGTTGAGTTTTTATCAATAATCGAATCTTAGCTAATTCACAAGTTAAACTGTTGTGGTTGATTTCTAATAATACATAACAAAATTTTAATTTTAAGAATATTGGCATAGCCCACATGAAGTTAATTTTCATACTGTTTTTCAAATAATATTAACCAATCATCTTTCTTTTACATGTGAAGACCCCTAAAGACAAATAATTCTTCTAAAAACATAAGTGTTTGTACGAGTTTTCATAAAACTCCGATGACTCATTTAGATTCCAAAGGCAAAGCGAATAAACAAACAGACGGACTTTTTTCCTAGAACACAGTATGTCTTTAGCAAGTAACAGTAAGCTGACACTCAATAAGATGTTTCAGAGGGTACACAGTAATCATGTGGAGAGAGATTTGGAGGAGACAACAGACCAGGGTAACAAAGCATGCAGCTGTCCTTGTCCAGGTCATCTATATTGAAGTAAGTAAATGTGGCAGTGATCATGTTCACAGAACAGATCATGCCAGCCCATCACCATCATCGATAGGCAAAAAAATTGAAATATACACGAAGAAAAATGCAGAGGAGATTGTCTAAAAAATAGGGGAATATGTTGAAGGAGAGGATATGTAATATTCTAATGGTGCCAATTTCAAGTGTAACGACGAGGACGATGCGACAGGGACACGGATTCCTGTGATCTTGTGAAAATTATTGAGACCCAAGTCACGGACATGGTATTCGACGAGTTTGGCATGAGATATCTTTTTTTAAATAGGGAGAAAGAAAATCCCATGAAAAAGAACATCTTCCTTTGTACCATTTTCCATTGCATATTTGTACTTGAAAGGGAGTTTTTTTCTTTTATGCATAAGATGAAGATGTGTAAATAAATGCATTTCAATATATGTGAGGTGGGGGTGGATGGTGGTTTGAAGTAAAAATTCTTCATCCTGTACCTAGGAAAGGTTGAGTGAGTTTCCGAAGGACACAACAACGGGATGTCGATGTCATACTCACACTAGAATGTCGGCACGGTAAAAAGTGATCGTTTAAGACTTTCTCTTTTATTTGAATAGGGCGAAGATGCGTAAGGAACATTTGATATTAGCTTTGTAGGCTCAATAAGATGATTTTTATTAAGGTAGGAAATTAAATAAGGTCATCAATGATGACTCATCATGCTCATTTACTACTCAAATTGTACGACTACTACTTTGGTTTGGTAGCCAATTGTATAGCATGCCTTGCATGTTACATAAAAGATCGCGACCGGCTGCAAGTTAATGTCAGCAACGTAAGGTTCCAAACAAAATGTATCTGATACTTTGTACTTTGATACGTGCAGACATGTTGTTGAAACTTAACTAATCTTTTCTTTTTTTAATATATGGAGCAAATGCAAATTATGTTTTGTGGAAAAGTAACGAACGATCATCATAGGATAAATACTCGTCTATTTTATTCTGTAAACCATGTCGTGTTAAAAAAACGTCAGTAAACGACGACTCGTGCGTTTCATACGATAGTGATACGCAAATAGAAGTATGTTTTATGCATATATTGTCCTTTAGTGATAAGAAGATAAAACGATTGAATATTTTAGGTTTCCTTGTCCAAGTGCAAATGTGGCCATCCATTCACTTCACTTTGTAAATTCTGTGTATGCACATCCGGTTTGTGGTTCTTCGTTATTTGTTTTTTTTCAATTAGTATTGCTACTTAATGGTTAATTAATAGTTATAGTTTTACATTTTACTAAAATTCCTCAAAGACCACAAGAAACCCTGACTCAAGTTAGTTGACTCGATAGTCGAGACTGCAACCTAAGCCGATACTGTGATTCAGTCATTTGAAAATTTAAATATTTTATTTCTTTTTGCAAGCTATCAGCTATACATACTTCAATTGTCCGTCCTTAACTTTTCATACCGAACGCATAATTTATAGAAATTATAGTGATAAAACATTCGCAGCAGAAAAAAACAAATAGGAAATCTTTTAATTGGTAAGTCTTCCATCCTTTCTCTGTAAAAATATTTACTTGTCTTGTGATTTCATATTTGTTAGCTACTCTACTTTGTAAGCAAGTAGGTATTGATTTTTTGCATGTGAAATTAATAATCGAACCACATGAGATTGAAATATAATGTGCATTTGCATACGTGCATGCATTTTCTTAAAAATAGGTACATACATACATAGTTTTATTAATTTTTTTTGTTTTTCATTTTATATTAAACAGGTGACAGGTGAAATAAGTGGTTAAATATCCTATACCGAAGTCCGAGTTTTTGTCTGCGAGAGGAAAAGCGAGAAAAGGCTCATTAAAACGTTGAACGTGCGTGTCAAAAGCTGTCCAGCATTACTGACTGACAAATTACTACTATATGGTTTACACACTGGTGAGTGCGTCATAGTCAATACTCAATACGTTTAAGAATTTTTATGTGTCATTTAATTTGCATGGAATGTAAATGAATTTGTTGTCCTAATAATTTGTTTGTTTGTATTTCCAGCTTTGTTTGCTGACGTCTGATTTATCCTTTAATTGATTCGAACAGAAGATTTGAGAACGAGTTTCGCTGATCCACTGTGAAGCCTAAAGATGGGTAGATTATATCCGAAGAACTTTGTACTACTGTTACTTCTTCTGATTTTCTTGGAAGCGATTTACGAATCAGATTCCCCAGGACTAGTTAGGGGAGTCGGGGCCGTGTACATGGACGATGAGCATTATGCAAGCTGTGAGAACGACTACCAGTGCAAACAAGGCTTTAGATGCGACCCCAACAGAAAGAAATGTGTGTGCCGTAATCAGTTCGACCCCAAGAAGAAAAAATTAATAGAGCGACATGCTGTTTTCTTTGACACGAAACTTGGCGTTTGTGTTGCTCCAATTGGCAAAGTGTGTACCTTTGACTCAAAAGATGGGTTGTATCATATTGGATGCGTCCCTTATGCGTTTTGTGCTCCTCAAAAAGGCAAGGAGCTCCCTGATGTATTTGGCCTGTGTCAGTGCAATGCAGGATTTGAGGAGACTCAAGACCACCTATGTGAACCTGAGCAAGTGGTGTACATGCCAAACCCTGATGGTAAACCAGTGCCCTCCATGGCGCACATAGTTGGAGCACCTGTTGAGGGAAATATGGGGACCGGAAGTGATAACTCACCAAAAGATCCTCACAATGAAAAGGGAATGCCAGGTATTACAGTAGACCAGGAGAATCGAAACGCACATATTGCCAGAGATTCAATTGACGAAGTGAAGAAGAACTGGAAGGGCTTTGAATTACCAGCGAAAGGAGCTAGCCAGTGTGTGAAATTTTCTCGATTTTTGTTCCTTGTTACAGTATTGTTGACCTGTTTCTGTTACAACTTTTTTTGAGCTCTGTATTATTTTTAATTTGCTAAAATACTTAAAACGAATTAAGTATAATAGCAATTGGTTGTTATTTTTAATGGTTGTTGTTTCATACTTCAAGAGTAACGTGTAATGAAATGATGTCCTACCTACATAAGATTAATTTTTAGCTTGGATTTAGACTTTATGGGTTTTAGAGTTGAAATTAGAAATGATGATATTACATTGTGTGTAATATTAAGGTGTATGATAATGTGTTTTGACTGTATAAACGGGTTTCGTATGAAGATAAGTTGTATTGAATATACGTCAATATACTAAGAAAGAATTAATTTTACTGACATAACATGGAATTATGTGAAATCGTTCGTCGTTGTTATTTAGTTAAGAACCAGATAGCTTTATGTTTTATATATTTTGGAAAAAATACAAATTAATGTAACTGTACAAAAGCGATGTAGTAAACTGAATCTAATAAAACCTATTTTGATGAACTTTTTGATATCTGTGTTGGACAACTGGATTTTTTTTGCGTTATGGTCCGTATCTAAACCATTGTTAAAGTAGCTATGTAGACATTTATGACAAAATTAAATCAAGGACAAAGCTGCATAAAAATTTGAAACAATTAATTTTATAGAAATACGTTGAGAAAATTAAAGCTAGAGAAGGACATTAGTACAATTATTTAAGAAACGAAAAGTTGATCAGGCTCAATCGCGGACTAAAATGAAGCGATCAAGATCCCTTCATAGTAATGATAGAAATAGATTTAATGACTTTGTGAAGGTGAAAAGAGCGTCCGTTTATTCTAGAGCACCAAATCTAAACTCAAACGATTCCATTCACGACCATTCAAGGAAGGAAACTCCTGCTGAGTAAAACTTTTTATCATGCTCATAATATCTCATCTCACACTTTTTAAAGCATTGTTCTTTTTTTGGGGATTTAATTTCAATTTGTTAGGAAGGCAGAAAGGAGAAGAGCTTGGCTCAAAGCGGTACACCGTAGAAATATCTTTTCTGCAGCAAAAGACTTCCTGACAGAGTTACCCTATCTTATATGGAAACGTTACATTGTGGCATTGCTTATCCCACGTTATCGACCAGGTCTGTCAAAAATGTCATGTTTTTTTATTTTGCACTTTCTACGGGAATTCGCAATACAAGTGTGTATCGTATCTTATCATAATCTACTGTTTAACTTTAGAATGGGGACGATACAACAAATGGGAACCGCTGACTCTAAAAGAGCGCAAAATTAAAGACAGGAAAAAATCAGCCAATAGAAGCCTTGCGGCAGCTAGTGTCAATAACTCCAAGACCAAGAAAGGGTCTAACGCCAAGAAAAAGACAAAACATGCAACTGACTTACCTCCAAAGCCTGTTAAGCATGACCACACTAATTGTATTCCAGTCCGAATTAACGTCTCTGGTCAAATATTTGAACCTCAACTGCGCACTCTCAAACAATTTCCTGACACATTACTTGGAAATCCCAAAAGGATGATCCAGTTTTATGACCCGGCAAGAGACGAATTTTTCTTTGATAGACATCGCTCCAGTTTTGAAGCAATTTTATACTATTACAACACTGGTGGCATTTTAAGGCGTCCTTCCACCGTGGATTCGGAGCTGTTTTTGGAAGAAGTAAAATTCTTCGACCTGGGCAACGATGTAATTTTAGGTCTTCAAAATATTGATGTGACCACTGAGGAAGATAGACCTTTACCCAGGAATTTACTCAAGAGAAAAATCTGGCTTTTGTTTGAATACCCCGAGTCATCTTATCAAAGTCGCATTCTTGCATTTATCAGTGTGATGGCGGTGTGTATTTCCATTTTTGAATTTTGCATTGAAACCCTACCGGAGTTTGAACCGGACCCTGTAGAGTCGCGAAAATCCGCGGGTGGCCAAAAAGCACATTTCCATTCCGAAAATGATGGAGGTCATGGCGAATTGAGTCTGGCGGACCCTTTCTTCTTTGTTGAAACCCTTTGCATTATATTCTTCGTGTTTGAATATTTGATAAGAGCACTTTCCTGTCCAAATTTCTTTGTGTTTTCCAAAGAGATTTCCAATATAATAGATCTTGTAGCTATATTACCATACTTTCTCAATTTAATCTACTCCATGGACGAACAAGGCACAGGAAATGATGGGACACCTGTTAAGGAGAACAAAGCTGTATCACTCACAGTTCTTCGGATAATTCGTCTGGTTAGAGTATTCCGAATTTTAAAGTTATCAAGGCACAATCGAGGACTGAAGGTTTTGGGGAAAACTTTGAAATCGTCAATTAGAGAATTAGGCTTGCTAATGTTCTTTTTGATGGTGGGCGTGATGGTATTTTCAAGTGTCATTTTCTTTGCTGAGGCGCAGTACGAAAACACACCGTTCAAGTCAGTTCCCACTGGATTCTGGTTTGGAGTTGTGACAATGACCACGCTTGGATATGGAGATATGGTTCCAGTGGGTAAGTGGGTGCCAATTTAATTCATTGAAACTTAAAACCAATGTTAATGTACACAACTTGCGAAATTTCTCAATCATGATAGGACCATGGGGGAAAATTATTGGAGCCCTTTGTGCAATAGCAGGAGTTTTAACTGTAAGTTAAATATTAAGTCTTTTTGATAATTTTAAATAGTAAATAGGAAAGTAATTTACTTTGTTGTTGAAATCCCGGTGTAGATTTCTCTACCTGTTCCCGTCATTGTATCAAATTTCAACATGTTTTATAACAGCGAGGAGATACATAAGTCATCAACACCCGACGAAAGCACAAAGCGTCCTGAATACAGTTACGTTGAGCAATGTCCTTACTACCCAGCTTTGTATTCACACGATGGAGAGGTAATTGGTGACACAATGGAATCCCAGGGAAAGAAGGATAAAGGTAAAGAGGAGAGCAATTCTGCCCAATGGCTAAGGGGTGACCAGAAACAAGACTTGTCCGACTCTGAGTTTGAAGAGCTGAAGAAAGATGAAACGTTAAGAAAACGTGTACTTCCTAAACCCCAAGTGAAGCCAAGCGTGATGATAAGTAATAGGAAATCTATAAGACCTGTGTCGGTACCAAGGCCACTACTGAAATCCCAAGTGAAGCCAAGCTTTGTTAGTAATAAGAAATCAGTTAGATCTATGCCGATGCCGATGGCAAAGCCAAAGCCAAAGCCACAGCCAAAGCCACAGCCAAAGTCACAGAAACCCAAAGGAAGAAGACCTTGATCGGTTGATGGATGAACATGGGCATTATTTTAAAAATTATTTAGTAAATTACTAATTATGAATTATAAATGAAAGATTTTGAGTGATTGTGATGAGTACGAAAAATACTGAAATGTAAATAAAGATGTTCATTTTTTAAACTTGAGAAAAATCTTTTTCTGTTTTCTAACACATCAACATATATTTATTTACGAATCTTGATGGTTTCACAACTCAATCTGAACGAAATGCCAATGGCAAGTAACTTAACATTAATATGATCACTTGAAAATATAATTTAATCAACCAATGATGGCTGGGGCGGCGTAGACAGCCCCCGTTGGTCCGAATCTGCGAATTCCAGAGTGAGTACTGGCAGCAAGTCCTGGGTGGGCGTTTGGGCCACTGAGTCCTCCGGCAAGAAGGATTTGGGCGGAGGCAACGGCGATGAGGGCAAGAACGAGGATCTACAAATTTAAAATTTAAATTCGAAATTTTAACTTTGTTATAAAACCGATATTTAAATTTTTTTAAACGCTTTAGTTTTTAATTCATAACTTACCACGTATTTCATCATTTTGAAAAGTTTTTGGTAGTACGACTGAGTCGACAAGTTATAAGAGTTGGTTGTGGATTGGGAAGTGTTGAAGGTAAACTGATGCTGAACTCTGTTGTTTAGTGGGTTTATATACTCCAATCTTTCCTTATTCCTTTGTATGAAATATGTTCAGCTTTTTTAAAACTTTTAACAATAGCCAGTCTTAAAATTACTACAATACTATATGTGATATGAGTACATTTTTTGTGCACACACTTTATCAGCATTTTATAAAAAGCCTGTCATGTTGCGAATCAGGAATGGTGTAAAAAAATATTTACTTGACTAGGACTGGACTTGGACCCCTGGACACAAGAATATCGATGCGTTTCATATCATCATCGCATTTTATCATTCTACATTCATTGCGCAAAAAAAGTATTATGGCAAGCGCGTGTTCGTGCATTTTGCACACAATAAAGTTCCTTTGTTGCAACTGCAAGACATCATTTCATGTGTGTGTAGCGTCCCACGTACGATTTACTTGGAGAAGGAAAAAAATGGTTGAAAATTAGCTATCAATAGTTATGTTACTCAAGCGTTTCATTCAAGTCGTAGCCGTAACTAGCGGTACTTCAGCTCAGCTACATGATTTAGCACATTTTTTGCTCTGACTTGATTTTTTACTGGTCTACGACACTGCTTGTGCCTGAGCATCTTGAAACGAGGCATATTAGACTATTGGCAGTTTTTTGTCCATGCTCGACCGTTGTTTGAGTTGTTTCTCTGTTGTCAAAATAGTATTATTGTCACATCACGTCGATGTCACTCTTAGAGGGTTGTAACTGTAGACTGTTTGCTAGAAAACAAAGACTGGTTTTTTTAATTGCAAACGCCTTATTCTTATGTGAATTTAATTTTGGTTTGTTGTACGAACTGGAATTTTCTTTTAAATGTAAATGATGTCGGACTTATTTATGGCTTATCGGGCTGTGATGGTTTTCTATAATGATTCGCCTGTATGAAAAAATCCATCTCTAGTGCTATCATGAACACAATTTTTAAAAATATATCGGGGTTGGTAGAAAATTTAAGTGCATCAAAGGCTTTAGTTCCTATTTCTCAAAAGCTATTAGGGTTTCTAATTTTTAATTTCTTCATTCCTGGGAAAATAAAACTCAATGGAAGCGAAAGGTAAACATAAGTTGGTAATTTACAGAAGTTATTCACGGGATTTTTAAGTGGTAGGGATAAAATTATTTATTCCGAGCTTTCGAAAATTTACAATTTTCTTCTTCACGGAGAAATATAATACCTACATATAAATTGGTAAAATCAGATGAATACGTACAACGGACAACGACACAACAGTGCCTCATTTCTATTTATGCGTGTAATGATCAACAAGATCAGTTTTCCAGCGGGCATTTAATCGTTTAGCATTATGTGAGATGAAATAATTTTTGAGTGAAAATTAATGAAGGCTTGTATGTAGATTTAAGTTTTTTAAATAAAAATACAAAGGAAATTTTTATTCTTTCCAATTCTTGTAACAACAAGGTACACAATTCATTTTTTGCAAACAAAAAATTAAATTTCTTTTTCAAAATTAACCGATGATGGGGGCAGCGAAGACAGCGCCAGTTGGTCCGAATCTGCGAATGCCAGAATGTGTGCTGGCGGCCAAGCCAGGGTGAGCGTTGGGACCACTGAGCCCTCCGGCAAGAAGGACTTGGGCGGAGGCAACGGCGATGAGGGCAAGGACGAGGATCTGCAACGATAATCAGTATATTAGAATTAGAAAACTGGCATATAAAATTCAGAATTTGTGAATAAATATTAATTGGAAAAAAATGGAAACTTACGACGTATTTCATCATTTTGAGATTTCTGGTTTAGACAAAGTCTACAAGATTTTTGGTAAAAGTTTAGATTGTCGGTTGACTTGAGTGACTGGAATAATGATGTGACTCGTTTTTAGTTTTCCATTTATATACTTGCGCTAGTCTGCGGTAAATAACAGAGAGTTTGCTAAGTTATAAATTTGTTTTAGTTAACATTTATGCTGTAACATTAAGTATGTGCTATTGTTAAATTATTTTCATGATTAACTTTGTCATTGTTATATTCTGGCTGGACTTACTGGAATTTTTACTGTGACAGCGTAATAATAATTTGCCATATACAAAACAACTATCAACTTTACAACTGTACTTTGTACTTTGTATGTCATAAAATGAAATTACACAAGTTTTCATTCTAGAGGTAAAAAAATGCTATACGAATATGCAAATATCTTAATACATATAAAGGAAAAGCCTATAATATGAATTAATAGGATTGATACGTAACACTAATCATTGATTAAATGCAGCATGTAGCATTTTTACAGTTACTATTTCTGGATTTCCAAAGATGGATTTTATGTTTGCCATTATTGCAATCTCATAGCTGGAATTTTTTGCAATCATATATTTTTTATTAGAATAAAAAATAAGATAACGAAGCGCACAACAAACATCGCTGAAGAGGTTGAACCGTTATATTTTTTGTAAGCTTAGTTTTATTTGTACTTCTTGAGTAACTGTACTAGCAAAATAATCATATCTTTTTTTAAATTACGATATTATAATACACCTAAGCCAAACATTTGTCTTTGTAAAAAGGCTATTCAAGGAACAACGACAGTTATATGAACGGTTTTAGAAGACAAGACCAAGACAAATCAGTCGTGCAGTCTTGATATTATATCGATGAGCGTCGACGCATGAATTGCACGAGCATAACATGATTACTGACATCACTGTTGCAGTGTATTGGCGTTCCCTTGTTGGCCATTAGTAGTATTGGGTAGTATCGGTAAATATCATTAGGTTAGAATTAATTGAACAAAATTTGTCCGAAACATATTTAAATGGAAAGTTTAACTTACCTCTTCATCAGTTCTTATTTGTCTTCTCTCAATCAAACAACCAATCCAAACTCATTTTTTCGATTTGTTCGGAACTTCTTAAACTCTTCAAAATGATGAAATACGTAAGTTAAAGCACTCTAATAGATAATCTTTTTTATTCAGTTTTTTTGAAATTTTTCAAAATATTTAAACATCAAAATTGGATTTATAAATTTCTAGGTCCTCCTCGTCCTTGCCCTCATCGCCGTTGCCTCCGCCCAAGTCCTTCTTGCCGGAGGGCTCAGTGGTCCCAACGCTCATCCTGGCTTGGCCGCCAGCACACACTCTGGCATTCGCAGATTCGGACCAACTGGCGCTGTCTTCGCTGCCCCCATCATCGGTTAATTTTAAAAAAGAAATTGAATTTTTTGTTTGTAAAAATGAGTTGTGTACCTTGTTGTTACAAGAATGTGAAAGAATACAGATTTCCTATGTATTTTTATTTTAAAAACTTAATGTACATAAATGTTACAAGCCTTCATTAATTTTTACTCAAAAATTATTCATATATACTCACCGACTAAATGACCGCTGGGAAACTGATCTTGTTGATCACTTACGAAAGGCAAAAGTATTATACATGCATAAATTAAAATGAAGTACTGTGTCAATGTATGTATGTATTCGTTGGATTTTAACAAATTAGTCATGTCATAACATTTAACATTCGCTTCCATTGAGTTTTTCCCCCCAAAATGCTTGGTGACGGTGAGTCTAGTAGTTTTAGTAGTTTTACAAAGGAAAGCCTTTTGGTGACCTCAAATTTTATATCAACCTTTTTTCAAAATTTATGATTACGGTAGTACTAGAGATGAACTATTTTTTCATACAGACCATTTTATTTTATAGTCAACCACTACCACTAGAGTCCGATCATCAGTCCGATAAGTCATGCTGGAGTCCGACGTCATTAAATTTAAATATAATTCTAGTTTGTACTACCAAAATTAAAGTCACACAAGAATAAGACGTTTGCGTTGCAGTAGCAGAAATCATTCATTTTTGAATTTAAAATAAAATTAAAGTAACTTTTACATAACAACATCACATTTCCAGCTTCATGTCATGTCATTACATTATTCAACAACGCCGAAGTGCAATGAAAAAAAAGAACCGTTAAACGTCTGAAGAAACATTAAAATACATAAATACATATCAAATCATTTAATCTTAAAACTCAAATGATCTGCACATGTATGTATTTCATATTCTCCAAAATCATTTACCCCAATTACACTAAATTCACAAAGTCACAGGTCATTTTGTGGTAATTTTGTATCTTACATTAGAAAGTCTATTATCAATTTGCACCTTATTCAAATTGCACAAGTTTCAACTTTTTGTAAAGTACTAACTCGGACATATAATTTACAGAACTGTTAAATAACGTATCAATTTGTTTGTGTTAAACAGCAATTTGTGAACGTATATAAACGTTTTGAATATAGCATTGCGATTATCTATTGTAATTTGTAATACGAATATGTATGACACTCCTTTATAACTTGGTTGGTTAGGTTTTGGAACAGAACAACAGAGATGTAAATGGTATACGCAGATTGATTTGATACTGTCTCATTTTCGCTGGTCCATATGTAGTTAATTTTCAAAATTAATGCAGACGTTAAAGTTTAATTCTTCTTACACTTTCAATGAATAGCATATCGTGTCAAATAAATTGATACTATTCCTTTCCTTACAAGTTTGGCTACTTGATTGTTTCCTAAACCCCTTTAAAGCTTACATACCGTTTTTGTGAGTGGAATCGCCAAAACTGACATCTTTATGTCCACGTTCATACAATAAGCATAACTTTATAGCAGTAGCGTGCCTTCGAACAAAAACGAATGGAACACAAACGATTTTACTATATGTATATTATATATGAGCTTTTTATAGGTCAGTAGTGTCCATCCAATTGATAAAGTTTGCATAGCTAACGAAGTTGAAGAGTTAGCAAAAAATTCTTTCTGACAAATTGTTGTTTGCTTATCGCTGTATGTAGCCGTTGCGTTCTCTAGATTTTTTCGTGTTGCGCTTTATTCCAGTGTTAAATTTTAACTGTAAATTACGAACTGTCTGTCAACACTAATATTTATATTGAAAATGAACAAGTATGAAAATTTTGTCAGAATATTATGCAGTGACCAACAAATATACGTAACTTGTCATTTAAAAAAAGCTAATAATATAACAGCGCAGTCTAAGTTAAGGAAGCTAGTATATGAAAAAATAGTACAAATTATATATTGTTTGATTTAGCATTGGCATTTTGCATAACGTCAAAAATGACCAAACAACATGAAAATTACCGTATGTTTCTTCCAGTATATAAGCAAGCGATGGAATACAATTCAACATCAGTTCAGCTTTGCAATTCCAACCCAATCTCAATTCAACATTTATCTCTTCGCTTTGTCGAAATCCCAAAACCTTTCAAAATGATGAAATTCGTGGTAAGTTTTCTGTACAAATAAAATTTCATCAGGAAACATGAATCATTCAAAAATCTAATTTGCCATTTTGTTCCCTTCTTTTAAAGCTTCTCGTTCTTGCCCTCATCATCGCCGTCGCCTCCGCTCAGGTGCTCATTGCCGGAAGCGCCCCAAATGTCCACCCCGGTGTGGCCCAAAGTGTCAGCACTGGCATTCGCAGAGTCGGACCAACTGGTTTCGTTGCCGCTGCTCCAGCCATTATTGGTTAAATTTGACGTTTTCAAAATTATGATCTTGGCAGAATATGGATAATAAAAGTTCATATTTTATTTAAATCTTTACTTCCAATCATACTAATTCATTTAAATAGCCGAGCACACCGTTGACCTTATTAGTACTTACATAAACATGCATACATATTCTTCTGTACAAAATATCATTTCATTGTCCCTTAATTTCGTTTATAACCGATTAATAGTATGTTAGAGTTGGGTTTCCATTTTGATCGTCTTTTGACTTTATTGGAAGTTATAAGTTAGTTTTTTTTTCGATTTCGCAAAGTACTCACCAAACAAACCAATTTGGCTTTGGCTCGATTATGGATTAAAGCTACAAGAAAGGAAAGTTTTCGCTTAATTGAATCACTGTAAGAACTATACGTCCTCTTTTCTTCATTTCCCATTCAAAGCATACTCTTACATACGAAGGCATCTAGCACTTGGATTCATAAGATAAATGCACATAAATGTACGCAAATATGCTTATTCCGGAAAGAGAAGTTGCACCAACCAACTTAACATTATTTTCATGCTAGATAAACGAAAGCATGAAATATGTATTATACAGATGTTCGAAAGATCTTCCAAATCTATATTCCATCGTGAAATATGTATAAATACTTTCGATGCACCCTTCTTGCCTTGAACAAAGAAGACAGAATACTACTGTGAAATATCATGCCCCTTTTTCCGGGTTCTCAAAACAGACAAAGAATGCTACGATGGTATTGTGTTTTTGTACGCTCTACTCCCCTTCATTCTTGTCTAGATTCAGACTTATATTGTATATATGTTGAATGTTGTTTGTAGTGTGCCCTCTTTCACCCTCCAATATTGTCCGTCTTGTTTGTCGACAAGTGCCAAACGCTTTATCATCATTACTTGTAGTTGTAAGTAACCTCATCATCACCCGTAGTTAGATAGTGACTTGCAAGTCAACGATTAATCTGTTTTCGACATTTTTGGAGATTCTGCGTCCATGCATGCTTGCATTCAGGTTTTTGAAAGATAAAAACTACAGAGTATAGAGCAGAAGAGTGAACTTCACTGGAAGTTTGTGCATTGGCGAACATAATTTTCATGATATTCTTCAACCTTGCAAATCACAATTATTGCCTGTTCACTGTTAGACTAGATCTGCTCTGTTGGTATTTTAAATACATTTAACGGTTGAATTTTGTCATTTTTGAAGTTAAAGTTTAACTCTTCACTCCACATGGCCATGGATCATTCATCTTTATTATCTGCAACAACATTTGAAACTTGCGTACCTGAATACATGAAATATGTCACTTGTATTTCAGAAGTTTTTTATGTCGTCATAATCATCGTCAATTAATTGAAACAAACATTCTGCGTTTACTTTCATCACTTTTCAGGAAGTCTCTCTCGGGAATTTCGTTTATACAAGTGGATTCAAAACAGTTTGGTGATGGAAAAGACACTTAAAATACTCTAAAAGTAATATCTTGAACTAACAGCAATTTACATCAAATTGATTAGAATCCAGTGAATGCACGCACAATATATTTTACCTATATTTTTATTCTTTGCTTCCACCACTTTTGTTGTATCCAAACTAACAATGCAAAAATGAATCTTCTTTATAAGTTGTTTAATGCCATTTATTCGTCTTTTCCTTTCTTTATTCTGTGTGTTCCTCTCCCATCTTTTTCAATGGTGTCTGCGTTCATTCATAGTCATTCTTGTTTTCCATTTTCTCCTATTTTGATTCTTACATCCTTTTCCATATTACGTGTGCCACCACCACTGGCATTGTTGTTACAGAACACTTGTCACCAAGAAAAGGAATCAATCATTGTCAGTAAGCAGCTTGAAATAGCAGCAGAAACAACAAATAATAACGGCAGCTTCTTGACAATGCGCCCTTCTCGATGCAGTGTATTATACAACAAACGATGCATCAACAACTTTTTCAGATAGCATAGATATAAAAACATATTATAGCTACTTGGTTTGATTTCGATGGAAAGGTCGAAAAGTCTTTGCCTTTTTATTGAAAAATTGAAATATTAACAATACACAAATCACGCGCATCACAAGTTCATTTAACTTACCACCCTGCTTCCGATCCACCTCAGAGCCACAATATTTCACTAAAGTTTTTTTTCCATATACCGCACCACCGCATATTTCCCATTGCTTTTCCTTTCAAATAATAAAGTTATCATATAATTATGAGATGACTTTGATATTATATTATACCGTGTTAAAATTATGATTTTTTTCCTGTTGAGCTCATGCACTAATTAGGTCGAAAAAAAATTAGGGGAGCAACTTGTTCCTTCACAGAAAAAAGTTTTTTTATCCCTTGTTTCTTTCATGAAAGATCAGACTTTTAATCATACAACTTTATTTTTACTTCCCTGATCTCGATCACCCTCGATCATCATTTTCTCGGGAAAACGTGGAGCAGGTGGTATATACTGTAGTTACTCAAGTGAATTATTGTGGAACGACAGGGAAGACGAATGGATTTTGATTTTATGCTGTTCATTTCATTACCATCGAGGAAAAAAACATGCCAATTTTAATTAACTGGTTTTCTCCTTTCTAATGAAGCTATCGTACTTTTTTAAATTCAACTCACGACATCACAACGGCGGTGATGTGGCATGAAGCACTGGTGGTTCTACTGCTGCTACACTGTGGCTTTTAACTTTGGCTTGAAGTTCTCACTCATCATCATGTAATATAATATAATATACGTGCATACTATATTTATTTCTGGATACATATTATTTTGTATCCAATGAACATAAAAAGAGGTTTGCTTGCTTTCTTGGACAAAAAGTTATAATGATAAAGCTTAGTTTGGTTTTTCTCGTTCTGCTGCTCTTGGGTTTCGGATGGTAGATGGGTGACAGGGTTTTTGTCGGGTTTGCCGGAGAGTAAAACGGAGAGAGAGAGAGATGAGAATTAATGATGATGGTGGCAACCTCTGAACCGTGTAATTTATCATTATGCTACTTTTCCCTCTTTTATAACTTACTTTTCAAACAAGTATCTTTTATAAAATGTATTATGATATATATCATGAATCATGATGATTTTGGCGTACGTATTGGGAAAACATATATCATCACAGTTGGTAAAGACATAATATATTACTACAGATAAGGATAATAATATGATGTTTTTTTCTGACTTTCCCTCTGTTCGACTCTTTTGTTCAGCCGTGTGAACTTTCTCTTTGTATTATTATGTGCGGAGTTGTTGGTGTAGAAGAAGATGGACTGGAGGAAAGATAAAAAAATAAAGGCAAAAAGTCGAATCCAAAAGAGACGGCAAAAAGTAAGGAATGTGTATGATTATAGTTAGTAAATTGAAGTCAATGATAAAAGTTTGGATACACGTTTAAGAAATGTTTGCTTTGGTTTTCTTGATGTATGTACGTATAAAAATTTGTTTGTATCTTAAGAATCTGACTGAAAATTCTGATTACTGTGTCATATAATTTATAATGCACAAAAACTAATGGTTTGATCTGAGTGAGAGTTTATACAACTCTACATATGTTCATGCTCAAAGTGTTGAATTGATTTTTAGAGCTAAAAACAACTTAGGGAACCAGGAGACAATTATTGCGCCATGTATTATGCATTGCTTAAAAAAGTAAGTATTCCTAGTTTAAAATAAAATATTGCTGTATATGTTAATAGTGAATTATCCTGACTGAAAAAAAGTCCATAACTTGTATAAATAGAATTTGAAAGACTTTGTTGAATTTAAATCATGCTTAAAGCTTCAATCCCCGAATACCAAGATCCCCGGAAAAGTATCTACAGACCTGTACGCAAGGCAAAAGTTGACAACAAGGAAGCATGGAATTGTTTAAGTGTTGATTGGCCTGTAGAGATTGTGATCAAAATATTTAGCCTTTTTGATTTTGTAAGTATAATAATATATGAAAACGTATTTTTGTTATAATCATTAGTGTTCAATCAATTTGTTGGATATTATATATTTGTTTGATCTGTTGTAAGTTACGTGGGACCTTAGACACTGCTATCATTGTAGTTCTGCTATTTTTTATTCTTGGAATCGAATATGAGGATGTCATTCTAATTCATAGCAGTTATGTGAAACCCTTCCAGGACGATCATGTGGATACGAACTCCACACCATTTACTTCTGTTTCCAAAAGAGAGTACTCGAGATTTTTTAAGCATTCAAGTAAGCTTACCTGATAATAACAACGAATTTATGTACGTGAATGTGTACTTATTGACGATACTGTGCTATAATGTTTTTTTTTCTTTTTAACAAATCAGAGGGTACACTATGCACATTACTTGGAATTACATCATTTTTTGTGGCAACTGAAGTTCCTTTGGCAGCTTATCTTTTCAGGGCGGTACGAAAGGTAAATCAAGAAAAGTTATTTGCAAATTTTGCCTTTCGTTATATGTGCACTAAAGTATACTTTAATTTATAGAGGGAAAAAGCAAGCCTAACAATTTGGAAACAAATTTCAATGGTCACAATTTTTTTCAACTTTATTTTATTTACTGCTATTCATGTGTACACTTCAAAAGCAGGCTTAATCCTGGACAATGAAACGTGGGTTTCTAAAAGTGGAGCAAACATGTGGGTTTTGATATACATGGTTATCCTTAGAACCGCCACTTTTGACCTTACCAAAGGATGTGAAATCATAATTGTACATGCACTTTACAGAGAAATTACTCGGAAAAAGAAAGTAGTGTCAATGTTAGAAGATCAACAAGAGGAGCGAGAGTTGTCATTGTCGCCTTAATGTTAATAAATTATTTTTGAAACATACTTATACTTACTAAAAATATTGATAACAACTTAAAAATGCATTCCTTAAATTAAGAAGTATCGTGTAACCATTTTATACATTCATTTTTTATTGAACCCGATCCGACCCATATCTGTTCATTATACCTGTATTTTGAGCATGTTCATTGTGTACTGCTATGTATAAATGCAGCAAATACAAATATAAAATCTTCATACTAACCGAGTTGGAATTTTATTGTATTTATCTCCGATCCGATGATAAATGCATTGGTGGCATATATTCAGGAAAACAAATAAATTTTAAGCCGACAAGACAAGTCTCAAATGAACAACTTACAACAAGCCCATGTAGCAGATCTACCAAACCATTTTAATTAATCCAGGAAAAGTTGATTTATTGAGCCTTAGAACCAGGCACGTTCTCATGATAATGACGATGATTATTAAACACAGGAGTAGCAAAATGTACAACTAGCAGGAGAGAAAGAAGAAACAAATGTAGTAACAAAACGGCTACATTCATGTCGCTGAAAGCATTTTCAGCTGCGTTTTAAGGAAACAACGAATTGTAGTTATTTCTACAGTAAAGTTTTCTCTCATTTTCATCCACATATTCATCGCCACACTTTTAAGAATCCAGTCTGAAAAAGATAGATTTCATTGAACAAGTAACAGAGAAACGTCCTTTTAATCATTTTCTACACAGTTGATAGCGAACAAGAAATGAAGGAACGAGGAAAATTGGAAATCAGTAAAAACATAACAAAGTGATACCTAGATCGAAGAAAACAAAAACATTCCAACTGAAAGCTCAAAATACATCTACGATTTCATTCTGACTTCCAACGAAATTTGCTGTGCTTGTTTTACCTCTTGTATAGAAAATACCAATAGTAGAAAAACAAATATCTTTGAATTATTTCAGAGCCAAATTAGTTGCCTTGCTGTTTTATGCTTGCTTTGATGTAATAACAGATTTCACGCTGGGTTTGGATTTCTCAAACAGTAAACTAATTTCAAAGAGCCATCTTGGCAAAATTTACACATAAAGTCACTTTTTACCACCTGACTGATTTTCCTAATGAGTTGAGTACGTGTCAGTAAATAAAAATTATATTTTGTAAAGGTGATAAATGCTCTAAAAAGAGAGTTTATTGAAAGATTCAAGGTTAGTTAGCTTTCATTGTTACTATTCTTCCTTGAAATTAGTTTCATGACTGACTTGACTTTGTCAATGTATTGTACATTGTGTGACTCAGCAAGCACATAATTTATGGACAATGAATTCGATCGATTAATGTGACATCCTAAGAAAGAAAAGAATGTTTAGAATACATGGTATGAATTCTGTATACAAATGAAAATATGTACAGGAAGAGGAAGAAAGGTTATTAAAATAATATATCGCTCCCATTTCCGACGACCATTTATACATGGATGGCTTGATTATAGAAAGATACACATAGAAAGTCTGCTATTGCTTTTTTTGTTAAAATGAAAGGAAAATGTGACAAAAATAAACACCAACACTAACGTACCATTTATGCCACTCTCACACGTATCCTTTTCCGTTCCATTCTGTAGTATCGCCTCGTCTTTTTTTCCCTTCATCCTCTCCACTCTCCACATCATCGCCATCATTCTGATCACCAACTTTTCTCCATCATGTACTATAATAATGACCTTAATTGGCTTTTCTTGCATCGTTCTTGTAAAAAGGTTGGAGGGAGCATTTGTTGTAGTTTTCCTCGCTTTCATTCCATAAGACTCATCATCATCTCCTCCCATCTCGTTGTCATCAAGTCAAGAAGACTAAGGAAAAAAGAAGATTTTCACTCAGAGCGTCAATCTTCTTGAAAAAGGAAACGAACAAGGGAAAAGTCAATTTATGCCCTTTTTCTCTCTCTCTCTCTCCACTTTTCTCATTCATCCAGTCTCTCATTTCCAATTTTTATTTACACAGGCAGAAAACAAGACAAGGAAAGAACACAAGATAGACAGAATACGCTACAAACAATGTCACCAGTTAAAAATCTCAAAAATTTGGATGAATATGCATAAAAGAGAATATATACAGCAGTTTAACACTTTTATAGAAATAGAGTATAGGAGGCGTGGTGAAAAGGGTGTTGATTAATAAGCCTCTCTAGTCTCGTATGAGTGTGTGTATTGCAAAGGGTCGGGTTTTGCTGTGTGACATGACTTGTTCATCTCTAATCACAATCATTATCATCATTCGGCGGCGGCAGCAGCAGTGTTCTTGTAGTGATCATCAGCATCACCCACGTAGTCACACTCTCGCACTCTTCTTTCCTCCTCATCAACCCAACTCATAAAGCATAGTAGCAAAAAGCATTCATTCATTCTCTTTTTTATATCATTCTGTCTGCCTGTGTCGTTTTCCTTTTGAACTTGGCAGCTGACATATGACATGTAATGAGAAGCAAACCTGAAAATGATGAGGTTCATCAGCCAGTTAGTGCTATACATACAAACATACATATATATAACCATATTACCACCATGCATATTGTACATTGTACAACATGCTACTTTTCCTAGAAGGCATGATGGGAAATGAAAGGAGAAAAATGAATTTTCACTTTTGGCGTCGACAGCGAAAGCAACGCAACATGAGGTGACAATGACTTTTCCTCCTTTTTCTTCTAAATTATTACGTGCCAAATGACGCCACACCACCATACCATGCCATGCCACATCAGACTCAGACTTAAGTCAAAAGCCAAAAAGGAGAAGGCAAACTGTGAGAAGTGTACTGGGTAGTTAACGCTTCTTGTTGTTTTTCCAGTGAAGAAAGATGATGCTGATGTGATGAGAATGGAGTGCGAAGAGAGAAAGAAAAGCATATAATACCCGCTTTCACTACATCTTCAAACAATAGCTTGTTTGCTTGCTGTACAATATACATAAGAAAAAAAGGAAGCAGCTGGTGGGAATGGGTTGTTCATATACATGATATGCTTTTTTACTGAATAAAAAACACTTGAGTAGATATATAAGCGTAGTGACTGTGTACATGTCTCTTTGTATAAAACAATATGCGTTCTTTATTATTATTTCTATCATTTTTTTTACCAAGTGAGTTTGGTGTTGTTTTGGAGAAAAAAGAGAAATTATTATGTGCAAGAGAGCGGGTCATGTTGATAAGTATGTATGTTATATCTCTAAACATGTATACCCGAGAAAGATCCAAACCGTATTATTTTTTACTAACCCAAAAAGAGCCCAAGCCCAACTGCTTTGGTCTGCCTTAAAACCAGTAAACCTTCCACACATATTGCACTAAAAGGTTTCCCTCAAAACAGCAGCAGCGGCAGTAGTAATTCTGGAAGACACCAAACCAGAAAGACCAAAAGACCCGAGACGAGACCAAATGTATATATGGTGGAGTAAGCGGTGGTGGTGGTAGTGGTGTATGGTTAGTACTTGAGTTGATGATATATTTGGTGCAGACAAAATACTGGGTACACGAAAAAAAAAGAACACAAACTACGAACAAACTACAAACTAGGCTGACTAGATTCCCCGGATTCCAGAGAAAACGAAAAACGGGTGAACTTTGCAAGATTACATATTACAATTCTCTGCTGCTGATGATGATATGCTACATGATAACTAGGAAGAGTAGAGGAGTGAGAGTGAGAGTCGAGGAAAGAGAGAAAAAGCAAAAGAGTTGAATTGAAATATGTACTAAGCATGCTTGCTTGTGCATGTAAAGCAAGCAAACTTTAACCCTTTTTAATTCCTTCTCTTTCATTCCAATTCCAAGTCATTTTCTCGTATTAACAACAAAACTCTTTTGAAAGCTCACAGCAGCTCTGCTCCGTGTGATGATGACGATGATAATGATGGCTGTGTGAAGAGTGGAGTTCTCTTCTTCAGCTTCTCTCTCTCTCTGATTTCACATGAAATGTTATATTATGGCAAAGCGGATAATGAAAATACCATGCCCAAATACTATTCTTATATATGTTTAACCCTTTCACTCTACTACTACTTATATTACCCCCACATTCACCACTGGATCCCAACTGGGGAAACTTTTTAATAATAATTTCTTCTTATTCAAGGCGACGACAAGAGTAAGTGGAAGTGTTTTATTATTTCTCATGTCATTCATGGTGCGTCCCTATTTTGCTTATGCTTTACATTACATCATTCCTTTGTATAAAGCTACGCCTTTAAATATACTATCGCTATAATCATAATCACTGATCAGTCATATCGCTATATATGCAAAATGCTATTTATATTGTTTATCCTTTTCCATTGAAAGTCAAACAGTAGCAAAGGTTATTTATAAGATTTTTGGAAATATTTTATTATCGGCTCGCTTACATTCATCCTCTCTCTCTTCCAAATCACATTTGGTCTTACAGAAAAGCAATCTGAAAGAGCGAAACGGTCCTACTGGTAGTCATCATGCCTCAATATACTGTCAGTTTGAAAGAGGATCTCTAATCTTTCGTTTCATTCCAGTCAGACATTGAATAATAATATTTTTAATACCATTTTACCTCACAACATTCCAGACATCCTGCTAAATACTAAATAGCGTTGCTATTGCTGTTCTACATTTTTTATCTATATGTTTTGAAAGGAACGCATAACAGTTTGTATAGCAAGTAGTAATTGCGTACTTTTGGTAACTGATACTGTGGGAAATGTATCAGTTTATAATAGCATAAAAAATTGAGAAAGCGGATGAATACATGATAATATGCTGTTTGCGTAATATTACACAAGTGCACTTACAGACACAACGTGGGTTGAGCATGTTTATTAAGTATAAAAAATTTCAACATCCAGATCAACTTACATCCCTTGTTGAAAATAACGCCAATTTTCCAGATACTCTAAATCTCAAATAAAAACTGGATGACGATAATGGAAATGAATTTATTTTTTCATTTCCCATTATACGCTTCGTATACATTGCACTTTTTAGCTGCAGGGCAGATACTAATATGATCAGAATAAACTTGGGATTTTTGGATTGTTGTTATACAGGGATTGCTGATTGGGAAATCTCTGATGTAGATTTTTATACGTGGGTTCTATGGATAGATAAAGCATCTATGTATGTAGATATAAAAATAATATGTAGTATGTTCGATTCAGTTACAAAGTATTATCATCATCATTACCACGTTTTCGTTGTCCTGTGACTTGTTTTTGAGCACTTCCTCGAAAAAACTTTCCCTCTTTTCTTTGTACGTAATTTGAGTTTATTACGTTGGCTTGTTTTCTTCCACTCATCACTCATGACTTGGTCTCCTCCACCAGCAACCATTTCTCCATCGCATCGTCTTGTTTTCGAGCTGTTATGCTTTCTTGGTTCGTTGGCCATGATAGTATACTGCATATAAACCTCTATACAACTCCTGCTTTTAATATCTCTACACACTCTCTCCACTTTCTATTTTATTTCATTTTATATACATAGTTAGCTAGTAGGTATAGTCAAAAGAGTAAAAACAAATTATGCACGGATATCCTGTGTATCATTTTCTCCTTTAAAAACGAAATACGATACTTTTCTCCGCTTCTCTTACTGTTTTACCATTGCTCTTTTCTCTCAACTTTCCACAGCCAGTTTGTTTGAAAAAGCCTACATTATGCGGAATGCGGACTACCTTAAAATAGTTAATATAACTTAGCATTTCTGGCTGAGTTTCGAGGGCTCATCTGAGGCTAGCCTCTATATAGTAAGTAGCCTCGTTGTTCACTGTTCATACCTTTGCTTCTCTTTTCTCCGCTACTCGGTTTTTTGGCTTGGCAGTCTTCTTGGTTTTTATATTCGTCTTGCTCTTTTGCATTCTTCTTTGCTGCTGGTTGCCCCTGTGTGAATTTTGGATAGAGCATCTTCCTTCTCGTTATCTCCATTCATGTTCCATTTTATCCTTTTTCCCTCTAAAATGTAAGCTTATTTCACTGCTCCAGTTCAAATGAAATTACCAAACTGAAATGTACCTTTCTTTTTTTCGTTTCCACTACCAAAATTATGTACATTATTTAGGGTACATCTTACTTTAGTTGTACAAGCTGTGTAGGTAGGTATATGTGTGTGCATATTCACTTTCTCCTTTTTTGGTTCACCACGACGGAGCGTTATGCGGAGAAAGTTAAAAAAAATGCTATAGTGGTAGTTGTAGTGTGGCTTGGCTTACTGGTAGACTACATAGTTAGGTTATATGTATATTACTTCAACCATTTGCAATGCGGATCCTTCCACTTTCTGCATAATAAAAAATACAACGAAAATGTCGGTCCTGTCCTGAATGTTGTCCTTTTTTACTCAAAGAGCACTACTCTAATTAGGCAACCATATTGTTAGGGCTCAATCTTCTTGTAATGTCATCCGTTTTTTTAGAATTTCATATTCAAAACACAAACTAAACCAGGAAAAGGGTATCACAGCGTGCACCCACACTACTAAAAATACAAACTTGTCTTTTTCATATTTCCAACTTGTATAAACATACAAAAGTACCATGTATGTATGTATATCATTATTGTGTGCTTCCGTTCATTATTATTCCAAAGCGTAAATCCATTTTTCTCTTTCTTTTCTAAACCATAACATAACATTTACTCTTTTTTACTTTCTCGTCTTAATTTTCTTCGTCGCTGGTGGTGTAGTGGTGTTTTTTCTGGCTTTATGTCAAAAGTAGGTTTATCGTATACTGCCAAGTGCATAGTTTGCGCAGCATTAAAAGTCCGCACTGAATGATAAAAGGTGAACCAGTAAATCGTGGATGTGGATTTTTTCTGAAACAAACGTACCATTTAGTTTTGCGCTTTTGAATTGGTATACTACCTTTCTTCTCTCATCTTCGTGTTTTTTGTGCTTACAAACTTAATGTTCCATTGAATCTTGTTAAAAATAAATGGCCATATCATATCATGCATATCCGGATTCCGAAGAGAACATGCATATTATGCAACTTGAAAAAAATCATTTAAGGAAAGCAAGCAATCGTAACAAATAAGAGAAAAAACGTAGTTCGCTCCCTGGGTTTTTTTATTTTAATATTTTAACAGCATGACTTCCTCTTACTAACGTATGTATGTGTAACTGTGTATTTGGTTTTAAAAAATTCTGAGTACCAAAAAGCGCTTTATGTTTTCGACCCTAATCTATCCACAGCAGGAGGAACTCTTTTTATTGTAAACATTTTTTCTTATAAGTACTGCATTTTTTTAGTTTACAAGATATATTTACTTTCGACCAAACCACTCAAAAAGTAATTTTTTTCTGTAAAAGGAGCTTAGAGCACCGGAATAAATGCACATTTAAATGCATAATTTTCAACGGAGGATTATTATTCCCCGAGATTTTTTTGTAAACACAAATAGATACAAAATGAAGACACTCACACATGCAATGGATAAGGTGGTGATGAAGAAAAAAATACTTGTATATATGTTTAACTAACTGTATGCTACATGTCGAGGGTGTAATTTTATGTAGTCTGCAACAACTACCTACTTGGCTGAATAACGACAAAAAAAATTCAAAAAACAATTAGGTCTCATGAGACACATTGTTGCATGAACGGGTACATAAAAATACATTCATACATACAAATATGCATGTAAAAAATACTACAGATAAGCAATACGTCTTCAGCCTTTTTTTCGGTGGGGTAAATTTTTTCCCAAGTTCCTCTGACTTTTGAAAGAAAGCAGTCATGTTATTCCAGTAATAATGCTACTCCACCACTTCACCAAAATCAGTCAACAAGAGAGAAAAAGGAAAAAAAAGTAAATAAAAACCAAGTGGAATAAAAAAAAGAGGTTGAGTGTGCGTAATGTAATGTGAAGAATTACGTAATCGTAATGCAAAGCAAAAAAAGAGAAACGAAGAGATTTTTATTTTGTGAAAGTATCAAGTAATAAGACATAAGTAGGCTTAAAAGTTAAGTAAGTACATTTTTTCTGTTTGTTTTTCATGTAAAATAAGTAAGTGAAGGAGGGATGGTTGAAGAGAAAGAGGGTCTGATTTTTTAAAATCTCTTATGTTTTAAGTAGGCAAAGATCTTTTTATATTGGAATACTAGCACTGTTTTGTATGTATATTTAAACAAAGGAGTGGGTGTTTTTGATTCTATTCTTTGAGCTTATAAACGATAATATGAAAAGGATGACACGATGATGGTAATAAATACATGTTTGAGTACATGATACTTGAAAAGCTTCTTAAGTTTTTAAGCTTGACAAGTAGTTATTTTACCAGTTTGGTAAATATGCTGAATAAATAGGAATTACTTTATGCTTCATCTCTTTGAAAAATCTAATCAATTTACTTAACAATGCAATGCTTACATACGCGATTTGTTAGAAGTGGCATTATGTTAGACAGGGTGGCGCGATGAATTTGGTCCAAACTAAACTAAACACTTATCATACAAATACAAATATTATTTATTTTTGCATTTTTATATAAATACCAGTATATTATACTTTTAATTGCAAGTAATTAGCAAAGCCTTGGAATCGCATGAATAAGAATTTATGACATGTACGTGTGGGTGGACACGTGGAATAAAATAATTGAAGATTATAAAAAGCAGCTCAATGTCAGTTTATCGTGACGTAAATGAGCAGTAATACGAAGGAAAGAATGCAAGTAAAACTTTTATTTTTTATTCATTGTTCGAAATCAAAGCATTTTAGATATTAGGGCTGTGTTCTATTGTTGTCACTATTGCTGTTATCGCTATTTACATTTTTGGAACTAGTAGGTACCGGCTCAACTGAAGCCCTTGGCTCACTGCTTGTAGTTGTGATATCAATTATTGGCTGCTCTGGATTTAGAATGGTAGATGTATTTACTTGACTTGCCAGCACCTGACTAATAGTGTCACTTTTCTGTTTCTTCACTAATTGCTTGTCTGCAGAAGCTGGAGTTCGAGACTTTCTTGAGCCATCCTTCTCATACCGATCTGGATAAAGTAAGTGTACAAATCTGTCTCCATTTTCGTTTAAGCACATCTCCAGTCTTTCGGGTAGCTGGTAAATAGCACCTTGTAATGCATTGACACTGGCTGTATTCACTTCCCGATTCAAAATTTCTCGAAAACTTTGCTGAAAACAGAGATCATATTTTGAATGCTTGAAATCCAGCTTCACTTTCATGTAGTCCCAAAAGAAGTAGTCCATTGGAGTTAAATCTTGGGAGCGAGGTGGCCAAATGAAATTGGTACCAAGAGAAATAATTCGATAGTCAAAGACCGACTTGAGGAAGTCAAGAACACGTTCACTACGATGCCAAGGAGCACCATCCTGTTGAAACCAGAGCTCTTTCAGATTGTAACCTTTTTTCTGCAGTTCTGGTAGCATATAGTTTTCGAGCATTTTCACATAGGTCTTTTCTAATAAATTCACACTGAACTTTATAACTGCCATTCGTATAAAATACAATAATATTGGGTAACTATTTAGGGACCTGTCACGTGAGAATTGAAAAAGAACGGCCCCACAGTCCCTTTAGTCGATATTCCACACCATGCAATCTGAGGCAGCATTTCAGACTCTGCGACGGGTGGCTTGGTTATCAAACTAGTCAACTTTGGCAAGTTAAAGTTACACTCATCCGTCCACAGAATATTATCTAATATATCCGGATCATCTTCCACCAATAAAAGTAGTTTGTACGCAAATATTACTCTTCTATCACGATCTTGTGAGGAAAGTGCCTCCAATCTATCTTTAGCTCTTTTCCGTGATGACGACCTGCTTTTGCTGGTTGATGCCGATGAGCTTTGTCTTGGAGTTTCAGATTTCTTATCCTTTCTATTTTTCCGTTTCTCTGGATTTGCTTCACCTTTATCCGGTTTGGAACGACTTTTTCTTGTAACGCTCAAGCCAACTTCGTGCTCTTCCACAGGCCTATTTAAAGAAGCGCATGCAGGTGGAGGTAGTGTTCCCCCTCCACTACTTGTTCCACTGGAAATAATAACTTCTTCCCGTGGCTCTTTTAGATTCGAAGCTATCGCTCGTTCGTCTTTGGCTTTGGGACCCTTTTCATCTCCACCGGAAGAAGAACTAGAAGAGGACTTGGACGAAGATGATAATCTTTGCAAGCAAAGACCCGAACTATGACAAGGACAGCGACAGCCGCAATGGTGCTGGTGATTATGGTTTATGTTGCTCATAATCGGTGAAAATGTATTTGCTACTGCATTAAATCTACGAATCTGGTTACTATTTTTGGGAATATTTTTGGTTGTATTGGTACAAATTAGGTGATGAGTTGCGATTGTTGAGATACGTGTTAATTTTGAGAGAAATGATAAGGACATTTTAAAAAAGCCAATTAAAACATTAAAATTGTTGGAGTTATGAGTGAATTGCTTATGATTCAGTGATTTGGAAGTGTGTTGGGGGTTGTAGCATTTAAAATTATGAATAACGTAAATAAATCTCAACGTATTTTGCTAAGCATTACATTTTTTCAAATTGTTTCTCTTTTATTCAGTTTGAATGAATTTTTCTAAACTTAAATAGGTCGCCCATGGAAAATGTGTAATCTTTGGACTTCTTACGAGTCATGATTCTGGTGCCCACCCACCATGCATTTTCCAAACCCATAATAAAAAGCCCCAGCGTCACACCCACAAGTACAAATCCAAATACAGCAACAAGACCTTCCAATTTCAAAGGTCTCCTCTCATCCTCACTGACCGCCAACTCGAGCAATTTAGGTACTATCATTTGAGCTGATGTTTGGTTTCCTTGTTCAAATTCCCGTATCAGTCGACGTCTTCCCATAGTTCCCAGCTCAAACATACTATCTTCCTCCCATTTTTTCACTAACCCCATCTCAAAGCATGAACTAACAATCAATTCAAACCCCGTAGAAAAAATTGAATGCTCCTGAAACCCAATCCCAGAAAACATTTCCAATAATGTATCCTTTGAATACACAAATGGCAGTACTGTCGTATTCAGCGTCATTTTCCGAGCAATAATAGCCTTTCCAATATTCCAATTAACACATGCATGCTTTTCTTCAAAGAAAGCATTGTTTAAGCATTTCATCCAATTTTTCTCAACATTAATTCGCTTTTTGAGGGTCACAAGCAACTTGACATCACTTTCTAAAAAGAAACTTGTCTCAATTTTTCCCAGAACTAAAAGAGTTATTTTATAATCCTCCATATTCGCTAGCTCCTGAAAAGTTCCAGGTACTCGTTCCGGTTTGGGGAACATTAAATGACTCCTAAGTGTACTTTTATAACCAGTACCAAGTACCAAAGAAGAAAGTAGTAAAATCATTGTACATGCTCGTAATCCTTGAGGCACAGAGCTCAATCCTTGTTCCAAGAAAATTGATAGTTGATAAAATACGGCAGAATCCCATATCAATTCAAAGGTTAACTTGTTTTGTTTATTTTGCAAATTAATAAAATACACAATTGCTACTTGAATTGCCCCAAAAATGAAAAAAGTACAAATAGTAATGATCCAAAGTGCAGGCTCATATGGCTGCATAAACGCATACCAAGGGACCTTTCCCTTTTTCGGAATTTGCACTACAAATCCTATGTTTACAACGTTTACGGCACTGCTTCGGTCACCCCTCCACATTAAAATGTGATTAGGAATTTGAAGAATTAAATCATACCCAGAATCGGGATAATAAATCCTGGAATATTTACCTGTCCAGGTGCCATTTGGTAATAGATTCCCGTAGCCGAATCCATCATGAGTTATTGTAAAAGTGTAGTTGAATGTTTTGGAGGCTTCGTAAAACAAGCTTGTATAGAGACCTTTGAAGATTCTAGGAGATTTTTCCGATTTGCGGGGAACTTCGTAACAAAATGGTGGGGCTTCTGATATAGCAGCGTATAAATGTCGGCCACGCAAATTATAACCCATTCTGGGATGGGTGAGAGGTTGTTGGGGAATGTCGGACAATTTTATGAGGTGACCTTTAGAGTAAACCTTGGGATCAAACCAAATTGTATACCGATCCGTTAAAGTGCAGAGTAGCTTGTTTCGCAAGCGAAGTAGAACAGGGATTTTTTGCAAAACAAATGTTTCAAGGTTCTTTTCTGTTACGGTTTTATCAGGAAAGTACAGAATTAGCATAAGAAAATCCAGTTTCGGATTGACAGATTTTTCGATACCCGAATTAACTGAAAATATTTTATCATTGGATATTTCTCCATAGCTGACTTTGGGTATGGTTATAGTAAAAAATGAGTACAGATTTAAGAATTTGAACAAAACTGCATTTTTTCTTCTATTGTCTGGTTCCAATAGTTTCATAAGAAAACTATCAGGGTCAATATCTCCCAATATGATAGGATATATTTTTCTTAGTTCCTCTATAGCAAAGAAAGCTTCTTCACTTTCACCACTAATATATTTAGTACTGTTGTTTTGAAGCTTTGAATAGAGTAATCTGATCGTAAATGGATTCAGATAAAGAATACGCTGAGCAAGTAAAATAGTATTTTCTACTTTTTCCTTCAACTCAACCTGATCAAATCGGAAATTTTGACTGGGAATGAACCCATAAATTCCCATTTCAGCAATTGTCAGTAAACATAAAGTGGCCGATATGGGAAACTTCCCCGTCATCATGATTCCCGACGGACGTCTTGACAGCTATCGAACTGTAAAACAATGACCGATCACTACATTTAACACTTATATGCCATATCATATCAGTGAGTTATTTAATTTTAGCGTCATAATATAACGCAATTATCGACCAATTTTTAGTGCGTTTTGTACGTAAGACAACTTGTGATTAAAATGCTTTCATTGTAACCCATACGCTTTTTATGGAGTGCAGAGTGACGGCTCAATTAAGTAAACAGTAAACTATCCAATTTACGGCCATAATTCATGCACTTAAAAGTAACCTAATTTGATGTCAGATAGATTTAAAAATAAAACAGACATTTTGGTGCCAAAAAGATTATTATGTAATCAATTAATTGTAAGACAACAGTGGATTTTAAAAACTGGAATTTGTATAGTGAAAAGGCAGCTTATGACCACATACAATTTTAATAGTAATTAACACGTTTATTACATGGAGGCACATAATACAATCACAAGTAAAATCTAGCACATGTTTGTCTGCTATAGCTTATTCTAAAAATGTTCGTTAGTGCTGACATCACCTGGTTAAATATTTATGTACAGCTTATCAGTTTCGGTCATGAACTGACTTGACGTTTTTTGAGGGACGGTTTTCAAATTATCTCAAATAACATTTTTCATAATGACCATTTCCTAAGTCCAAAGTCAACAACATCCCACCACTAATTATTATTTCAATTTCTTTCATTCTCTTTTCTGTTTCTATTTTAGTACTCCATTTCTTCATGCAGCGTTCCACTAACGTAACAATAAATCCCAGGATGATCCCCACACCCAATAGCCCGAAAACTCCCCACAAACTTTCCAGTTTTAAAGGACTTTTGTCCTCGTCACCTTTCGCAACTTGAACCAATTTTCTGATCAGTTTTGAATCACCTTCTTCTTTTATGAGCTGTTGGCCTCCTGTATATTCTAGTTCATATGTTAAATCCCTATCCCATTTTTTCATAATTCCCATCTCATGCACGGAACTGACAATTAAGTCAAAAGCCGTTTGAAAAATTGAATTTTCCTGAAATGCTAATCCGCAGAATACCTGCAGTAGCGTTTCTTTCGATTGCAGATATGGCTTGATTGTAGCATTCAAAGTAAGACGTTGAGCTATAATTGCCTTGCCAGTTTTCCATGTTATGCATGCGTGCCTTTCCTCAGTTAAAGCTGTTCTTAAACATTTTATCCAATTGGTTTCTACCAAAAACCGCTTTCTCAATTTCTTAACCCAATATGTATCCACAGGACTTGTCTCCAAGAAAAATTGATGTTCCATATTCCCCAATATCATAAGAGTCACTTTGAAGTCAGTAAGATGGCTCAGTTCTGAAAATGTGTATGGTATTTGTTTAACGAGAGGGAACATTATGAATGCTCTCAACTTGCTTTTGTACGCAGTTCCTAGTACAAGACAAGTCAACATCCATATCACAAGATAACCTCGCACACTTCGAGGCACTTCTGAAGTGGACTGCTCCAAAGCCACGGACAATGGTAAAAATGTGGCAACTTTGGTAATCGCTTCGTAATTGACGTTAAATTCAAATAGGTATACAACCACTGCGAAAATTATGCCGAGAGTTAAAGCTATACTCAGAAGAATGACCCAAACGAACACATGAAACGGCTGACAAAAGGCGTACCAAGGTGCGTGAGACTTTGCAGGCACAGCCATTACAAAACCCAAGTTTAGTTCCGTAATGGGTGTTATATAGCTTAAGCCAATGCTATATTGTAGGGGACCTAGTTGGTTCGATACTATTTTCAGTAAAGGGTACTTTTCAAGGACATGTATAAAAAAGAACAGAAAAATGTGAAGGGTCGGTTTTCTTAGAAAAGAGTAAGGGATGCTGGACACTTGATTGTTATCACTTGTTGCTAGCTGCATTTTTAGGGGAAGGGGTGGAAAATCTTTACCTATGTCAATGCAGAGATATTTTTATGACCGTGAGAGAGAGAATAAGGGTACGTAGACTTGAGCTTGTTTATTTTTGTAACAAAGTAAGAGAGAAGGAGTACTGGAGACACTTGACTTTTTTATAGTTATTTATTTCCTTG
>JAQFXM010001069.1:0-36704 GCA_034693345.1 Entomobrya multifasciata | reverse complement strand
AGCCAGGTTTGTAGATCCGTCTTCAAAAAACGAACCACTTTTGTAGATCCGTCCTCTAAAAAGCTCCCCAGCGATATGAGTCATATGAGTACCGGCAATAAAAATGGTACTGCTCATTCATCTGATGACTAATCGTAAGTGATAATCATAACATAACGTTGTTGAGATCACGATCAGCGATTATGACACAATGTATTTTTTATTAAGCAAAAGTAATACAATCACTTGAGAAAAAAGCAAGCTTTTACACACAACACAGCCATACGTATAAATGCAACATTTCATCAGAGAACAAGTCACATTCACTTTTTTAAGCTTTGCTTACGTATTCCAAGTAGGGATGCGGATGGATTATGTGATGATTGTTGATAGATTTGTTTTGACTAATTATTGTACTGATGTTAACTACAAGAGTGCTCACTAGACAAAACTAACAGAAATTGTGGTCTGTTACCATACACACTCATCTCAAATCTCAATAAGAATATCCTTTCGCTGCATTTATTTTATTCACGACATTCCGAAACATAAAAAAATTGGTGCGTGCATGTATGAATGTTTTTGTTGTGAATCAGAAAGAAAGAGTACACATTTTTTTGCAGTCAGTCTGTCTGCCACACTACGAAATTGTTTCCAAGGTGAGACGTGTTTATTATCCCTATATTTTGCAAGTATTATGATTATGGTGATGATGATGACGAGGATTGTTCCTATGCCATATTATTATGTACCTACATTTTATACAAGCTAAATCTTGAGCTTCCGCAACAAGGAAACAATTGATGCCTGACTTGACTCTGACTCACTCAACAGTTTATTTTCTAATACCTTGTTTAAAAAGTAAATGTTGTCATGTCCTCATTGTTTTATTTGTAGATCAAAATGACTGAACATCAAATGCAATTAGTTTTCCCAATAAACTATCCCCGAATTATGCGTGTGAATTTTTGTTTTGTAGTCTTTCTAAAAATAAGCATGTAATTTTTTTTATTGCTGTAACAGAATTTCAAAGGAGAAAAAAACGTGTTTCCTACTAACCAACTTTAGGATTACTGAAAAGCTGCAAAATATTAATCATCAGATCATTAAAACTTTAACGAGCATTAAAACTGATATTTTAATCGGATCCAGCATGCATGTCTGCGTTTCTATGCCTGTACACGTATTTCGTAATTTATACAGTTAAAATTGCTATACGAGCAGTATAGTAATGTCTGTAGTTTTTTTGGGTAAGACCCGTTCTTTCCTGAAAACATTTTTGCACGAATTTCGTAAATGCTTCCTTGCAGCAAAAACGCTGATTTTGTTCTTCCTCATCCTGTTTTTTTTCTTCCTTTAAAATACTTCCCAACAAAACGACCAAAAAAATTGTACGCACGCAAAAATTATGAGCATCGACATATACGGCACGGCACAACCCAACACCATGAAATGAGTAGTAAAATGAATGATTATACTACACATACCATACATGCTACAATATGATGACTATGTCCTGTTCTCTCGGCATGCCTGTTTGTCTGCATAGCTTTAAAATAATAATAATAATACTAAAAATTTGTGACGCTTGCTGGCTTTAGACTGCAAAAAAATACTCAGACAGAACAGTTAAACAACGAGTAGCCTTGAAAGACAGCCGGTGGAAGTGATTCAATCATTCTCCCTCACTGTTTTGCTTGTGTGTTGCAATCATCAGACTTTACAGACAGTTTATTAGCCACTGACGACACGACAGCTATAGATGCAACAAAGGAACAACAGTAGTCGGCTAGGCATCATCATAATCATGTCAAAGTAGGAACTTTACTTTTCCTGCTACTTCTTTCGCTACTGATTCAGATGAGGAGGATGATGACGTGATGACGATGACGATAGCTAAATTATATTACAGGCTACTTGTATACACATGCGAAAACGATAAAAAATATCATGTATGAATTGAATAGAACGTTTTGCATAGATTGTAGTACTGGTATGATGATGCGGTGATTGCTTTAGACTTTAGACCACCTCTCTGTAGATGCTCATCTTCTTGATGATCCTATTGTTATGCCGTTTTTTAAAAGTGTGAGCATCCTATACATTAGTTTATCAAAAAAATTATTCTCAGTGGGAAGATGCCGCCGCGACGTATATTTATCACTTGCATTACAAAGCGAGCATAATCAGCATCATCAGTATTAATAAAATGTAACAATATTATTGGAATTTTCCGATATTATTTTGCTTGTCTAATGCATTTTGTTTCCTGCAATCATAAAAAAGAATCCCAATCAAATTTACAGTCATGATGAAGTCGAAAGAATAAAAAGGAAACTAGATAGTTTTTATGTATGAATTTTATTTCTAACGGTATCCTATTCTATTATCATACTAAAAATAACGCGAATATATAATATCTTAAGAGTATAAAAATGTATATCAATACAAATAAAAGTTGCAATAAAAAATCTCAATCTTGGAATCTTTCAAAGACAACAGACAAAAATTTAAATAAAAGATGAGTATACATGTTTATATGATAAAATAGTGCGGTGTTTTTTATATTGATACATAATATATTTATAGAGCATGACAATAAATTTTTAGCATGAATATCATTGTCAATTGTCGTCATCAGACAATCATCATCATCATCAACCAACCAAACCGTCTTGTCTTAAAACAAGTACCAATACAAAATCATTAAAAATGTGAATTTGAATCTGAAGAATAGCTTATCGATTTCATCTTCAAAATTGTCGGATAGACAAAAACATCAAAGAAAAAACACTTACATAAAAACGTGTTTACAAATACTTTACTCTGAGCTTTGAAAGTTCATGTGAGATAACTTTGATGAGATGACGACAATAATCTTGTTGAATAGTAATGAAAAAAATGGGAAGAGGAGAAAGGAAACAGAATAAGAATTAGATTTAACAGTAGTAAGCTGTTAACTTTGGCATCTTCCGTTCTTCCCTGCTCCTGTTTGCCACTGAACTATATTGAAAGCTGAAATCATAAAATAAATTACTAACACGCTGTTTTGGTTAATGTTATACATTTATCATTACACAAGTTTGAAAACATTTTGTTTAAAAACTGATTCTTCTTCACTGGCAGCTATCCTTAGTGCAGCTATTTTATGAAGGAAAATAAATGTCTAAATTGTATTGTTGTTTTATGTATGGAATGTTGCTTAGTACTTATGTATAAATATTCAACTAAGCCATTGCAAATAAAACTTGCTGTTCTGTTGATATACAGTCATTTACAAGTTGCTATGGAGTTCCTTTTGCTAAAACAGCGTTTGGTCTTTATTAGAATACGGTTATTTCTTAGGTTTGTACATGTTATGTTTGTGTTACTCTGCTTAAATTAAACTTATTTTGAGGAGAATGTTAGTATGCTGAGCTGTTGTGTAATGTGTGGTATTTTTTTTGCTCTGGCTTCCGGCAGCATTTTGCCGGAAGTTGGTTCCTTTCGCAGCCTACTTACTTTTTAGCAATGCTTACATTATTTTTCTTGTACAAAGTTACGTTTTTGTATTTTATGTTACATTGCGGTGTTGGTGATGGTGGTGGCATGGCAGAGAGAGGAGTAGGAGGCGAAGGTGGTTTGGTAGAAGATGAGTGCTCTCTGGCTCTCTGCAGTGCACAACGGGAACTTGCTACGCTGTTACGCATAATCATAACATAACGTGCTACTACAGAAAAAAAAGAACGTTTACGGCATGTCGCTCCTATAAAATAAAAGTAATTCAAATTGCGAGTAAGCAAAAAGCACAATGAAAATATAGAGTTTTTAATGTAGTACTTTTTTGCGTTTTTGTTTTCTTTTGGGTGGATTTTTTTCGTCAAAGATATATCAAAAGACACACAAGACGACAAATAATGGCAATAATTTATGTGCTATTTCTAGAAACATGCGTTTTCTACCGATGATAATGATGAAGTTTAGGATGCGAGATGTAGAGATTTTTTGAAGTTTTGACATGAGAAGAGTAGCAGAGTAGCTTAAAAGAAAATATTGCATAAAAAGAAAAATGATTGTTATATCGCCTCAATTTGCCTGCTTCTCTATTTCTTTGCATCTTCACTTGCTGGTGTAACACTTGCTTCACATCACATTTTGTTTCTATTTACACACATTCCCGACGACCAACTTGTACTATTTAGATTTTTTTCTTGTTACATGTAACATGCATAAAGAAAGAAAGAATAGGTGAATGTCTCGAAGAAGACGCTCTGATCTGATTTGAATTCATAATAGCAAACCAAGTGAGATATGTTTGGCAATGTTTTACTTTTTTTGATGACATTTTTCTTTCATGTGCTTCCTTGTATTTTTACACCGTGTAAAATGCGCCTTGTAGCAATAACATTTTTGCTCATCTTTCAAATTACGCAACGTGAACACACTTTGTTGTTTTGGCTATGCAAACAAATCTTCTTGAATTTTATGCTTTTGAATTTGTGAATAATATATAAACATTGCATTACACTTTTTAAAATACCGTCATCATCATCGTCGATTTTAAATGTTGTAAGAAAAACGAACAACAAAACGACACGCACAATCTTTGAGAAGGCCTACTTTGAAAAACAAAATGTTTACAAATTTGTTGCCCAAAAAAATAAAGTGTGTACATCCATTTATTGATGCATTTCATTCATCGAAAATTGCAGCAGGACAGGATGATGATGATAACGGTGATGGCACGTTGCTATTACGTAATTTGACATAATTCCCTCGATCATTATAACAAAAATGCACAACACACATTGATACGCAAGCCCTTTGAGCAAGTCTACATTTTATTGCGTTGCATCATTGCAATGCGATGGCCTGCTTTAATATTGTAAAGCAAGTAAAAAGGAGGAAGAAAAAAACCTTATCCTTGCACACAAAAATATCTGCTTCTCTTTGTAAATCTAAATATCCCTTCTTACATAATAAACATAATAAATAAAATGCATGTAGCTTTTTTTTTGAAAAATTGTGTGTACACCTTGCTCACTTTTGCATTCAACCAACTTTTGTTTCTTGACTTGTCGTGCATCATTTTTTTCGAAAGGGTGCAAATCTTAAGTATTTTTAGCTACTAGTCAAAGCATACATTGTATTTGCACCGTATCTGTGCACATGATGATGACATGACATAATAGCCAAAAGAGATACCAAGTGCATTCCAAATGAAATTTGCAGCAGCAGGTCTCTCATGGCTCGCTTTTGGTTCACACAAGTCTAGTTAGCTGCTTCCTCTTCAATTATTTTACTTGTTTGGTTGGCGGTGGTGGTGCGGTGTCCCATTTCCCACTCTTATTGTCTGTTGCATCATCATCATCATCATCACCAACAGCAACACATATTCAATCCTTGGTAGCTATTAAAAAGGATTATCTTTCGTAATCAAAATTCAACGTCATTATTCATTCGAGACCACAAAGGTGTGAATAGTGAAATATGCAAAGAGCTATACATTGTACCTTTGGTGCTACCTTCCTTTTCTCACCACCAAAAAAATCTCAATCTCAAATCTTTCCACTGCAATCATCTGTATTGAATTGCATTCCGTTGCAGAGTGCAAACCAAATAAAAAAATGTTATCTAATCTGCAACCACCGATTAATTTATACCTTACCCATTTATCATCTCCTCAAGACTTGCTGCAAACACTGTAAATATTACAGTTTGACCACTCAACTAAAATATCTTCTTTTTTCCACAAAAAATGAAAATTTCTTCTTAAAACACGCACAATATGAAATATCACTGATAAATGCGTTTTGTGTAATTATTTTTGGTGTTCTTAATAAAAAATGAAAAGGCATAAAATATAACTGAAAAGTTATCATAATTATTATCCTCGTTCTGTAAAAATTTTGATCAGAGTATGCTCTGCTCTTCTAATATTTAATGTACACACAACACATCATATTGCATAATAGCTATGAGAGGATTTAATGATAATGCAAGCAAATCCGCAGCAGGTACTGCAATACAGTAGCAGTCTCCTCATCATCATTATCATCAGCATGAAAAATATTTTGATTTCCTCAGAGACAGCATGCAGCAGTAGCCAAAAAAGAGGGGAGATCCTTGTCATGTTCTGCTCTGATATTTTCCCTTTTTTCTTCTTTCTCTTCTCAATACCACCATACCACCAACACCTTGCAAACACATCAAGAGCTTCCTCTACTAAAAAAATGAGTTAACATCATCAAGAAGCAGAGAGAGAAGCAGAAGACATCCGTTATGTAGTGAGTGAGTACCGTTCCTCCGATCATCATGATGATGAGATGATGAACAAAGAGAAGCAACAGAAACATACATTTAAAAAAGTCACATTTTCTTGGCTCGATGCAACTACTTACTGCACTTGTACAGAACTATTGCTACTTTTTTCACATTTTTTAAAAACGTATTTGATATCGGCGACAAGGATGATGGTAGATTCACATAGTTTTTATGTACATATTATTGAGTGTGTCTACATCCGCTCTCTCTGCAAGTGCCCTTCTCTTTTGTTGTGACTTGATTTTCTTTTACTTAGATTAAGTCTCTCTTTTTTTCGTTGGTCATAATGATGGCGATGATGATAATATTGCGTTATATAACAACATAACATCATTCTTACTATTATATTTATCATCTTCATGGGACCAGTGCAATGTTGAAAGGATGCAGTTTAGTAGGGCCAAGCCAGAGAGCCTAAAAGGAACAAGTTTTTTTTCGGTAGGCAAGCAGTCAGAGAAACTGCTTATCTGACTGACTTTTCTATGAAAAGGGGAGGATGATGATGATGATCACGGAACATGTGAAGTTCACACAACAATTCACTCTGATGATTATTATTTCATTCCGTTGGCTCGTTTTCTTTAGTTTTTACTCTTTGCTCGTTTGACTTGACTCTTTGGCCCAGTTTCACTTGTTTTATTTTTTTGTTGGTAGAAAATTCCATGGGTGGATGAGTATTTTATTTAGTTATTTTGTTTCGTGTTTTTTCTTCATCTTGAGAATATTTCCAGAGATGTCAAGTTTAAGAAGCAGCATGTAAAAGCTTGTTTCTATGTTATGTTGGCTGAGAGATGTTACACAATTCATGTCGATTAGGCAACATGTTATCATTAATTTTCGTCTATTCGACTAATAAAAAGAATGTTTTTATTGAGTAGACTGTATTTACTAGGTTTGATATGTGCATACAAGTATGTTCAAACGTATTATATTTTCTTTTAGAAAAAAAAAACATATTTAAAGCTTCATTTAATCTTTCATTTTTTTTTGTCTAGCAACAAGAAATAGAAAAAATACCAAATAATATATTTTTCTCTTTCCATCATCATTCCTCGACTGACTGTATTGTGATTTGTTTTCCAAAAAATGTTACATGGATGATGATGAAAAGGAACTCACATCATCTATCCATTCATCCGTTTTTTCCTCTCTTTCTCTTCTTGTTAAGTAGATAAGCAATAAGAAAGTGTGTGTATGTGTGTGTGTGTTCATACATGTATCTATGGCGTGTAGCGTATTCATTATGATGTCGTAGTTGGCTTATTTCCTTCTTTCATTTCCGTTTCTAGATTATCACTGTCAACTGGCATTATTGCCCATACGAGACTTCGGAGGGGGTATTTTTTTCTTCTTGGAAATATCCTGTTCCGATTTCTTTTCATGTTTTGCTGGGCTTCTGTTGTTATGCGTTCCAAAAAATCTAGCGTGTGTGTTGTGTATCCATCCAATATCCAATCTAACAAATATACATGCATAACAACCCTTTAAACATACATACATTATGATCATACACATTTATACGTAGTAAAGTAGCCCATTATAATGAAATGAGGACTGAGGATATAAACAGGAAGTAAATATAGCATGTACACACGTACTACATATCTCCAAGAACGCCTCAGCAAATTCGGGTTTCACAATAAAGTTATTCAAAAGCTTTATATAAAAAGTCCGATAAACCATAATAGTCGTGTATTGTAAGTATATGTACATATGTACGTAGTCAGTCTTTCCTCATTAAAATAAGTGTAATTTAAAGTTTTCAACCTATAATATTTGATGGACTATTGGTATGTGCATTATATGTGTAATGACATACATGTATACATAATGTAAATGTTGGAGAGTCATATATGCCATTATAATAGGAGAAGAGCTAAAATGTAAAATGTAAATAAAATGGTGGTATTGTGATATGATATTGTGAATTGGACAAAAAAGGAAGTATGTATATGTATTCTACGAAGAAAAAACATATCTATTAAAGCTTCTATTCCAAAACATGTGAAAAATAATGCGGTATATATATTTTATACTCATTTTTTTGGAGAAATAAGAAATCGGAAATTGTGTTCCCTTTTTTATTGCTAGGAAAGAAAGTACTAGCAAGTAGACCAAGTAAACATACGAAAGAACGATCGAAGGAAAGTGGTGGAAGACGCATTGTAGTGGCAATAATAATAAAAAAATTATATGGCACATGGAAAAAGCAAAGAAGACGAATAAGAACATTTTTACTTTTTCTATATGGTAGCGGGGGAGGCAGTGTGGTAAAACATGGCATGTGTGTGTGTTAGGTGTGGGATGCGTGTAGAGTATGTGTACGTATACATTGAACTACGTGAGGAGCTGCAAACGACCGATTCGGGCTGTTTTTGATAAACATTTACTGCTTGGTGTTGTTATTATTATGGTGTCTATTAAATGCTATTTGGTCGTGTGTATGTAGTATGTGTGTATATGCTAGGGAAAAAGTAAATTGTTTAGTGGCTTGGCACTTGGTTAAGTTTCCTGAGAAAATGTAAGGGGACGGGATGGACAATAGGACGTGAAGTTAAATGCGATGAAATGTATGAAGTATTTAAATATTTTTAGCATAATTATCATCATCATGATCGTTATTGCGGTCGTCGCAACCATTTTTACAAGCAAGAAAACAGTATACTATTTTCTTAGCTTATTTTCTCACTTTTTATTTCATTTTTCTTATTCACCGGTGCTTTATTGACTTCATGTTATTTTGTCACCACAGTCATCATTCTCATCAAGACGTTCACATTCATTACACATTAGACAATAGACAGTATACAGAGACTTAGTCTTTCTGTTCGGCATGTTTTAATATTTTTCTTCTCCTTCGGGTACACACCATTTTTTACGGAAAATTTCTGTCCCTTCGGGAGTACCTTTAAGGATTTTAGGCGACAGAGGTTAAATTTAGACAAAAAAAGGGAGCAAAGGGGTAAAACTATGTTGGACTTTTTTATAAGGAATAAAATGCATGCATGCATTTTACACACAAAATGATTCCCCAAAAAAGCAGCCTATTTTAATGGGATATGAAACTTATCTAAAAAAGGACAATACGTACGTGGTACACACATACGTGTCGTGTATGCATGCTTAATAGATGCAAGCTTGCATTCAGTCCAAACATTCCATTTCTTTCTTTCACCTTCGCCTTCCTTCCTTTTTTTGTAAATGTGCCTTTTTTGCTCCACTCCTGCTGTACAATGACAGTTATGCATAATGTACGCACTTGAAAAGTAAGCAAGAAGAAAGAAGACAGTTTGCTGTGTGTGCATTTTTAATGGGTACTTATTAAGAAGGCCTATCTACTTATGTGATTGTATGCATATCTTTCTCGCATACCCAAATTAACCACCATGCTTGCGTATATATGTATGTGGCCCTACCATTTTTTCAAAGGGTTTAATAAGCTTTTTTGTTCTTTGAACAGTTTTTTATACGTGCATATATTTTACGTGTATTCATACATACTTGGATTGGAAGCAAGAAAGCTTAATTTAGATTACAAGGCAAAAAAATGCCTTTGAAAATCTATTAACTGGTTTGAATACTGTCATTATAGATATGTGTTCCTGTCACATAGACTACTGTTCATTTTGGACTCTTTTTTTCTTCATGAATAGTTTGAAGCTTGTGAGTAATATTTAATATTTCAAAAGCAAGCAATTTTTTGATGTTGTTGCTTCTCTGCAAAAAAATATTCAGTTTTTATTTATTTTTTTCTGCTTTTTGTTTCTCCGTGACTTGTTTGCTATTTGCCAAAAAGCTGTAAAAAATACACTCTTTACGAAATTTCTCAAGCAAAAAAGTAAAGTGGATATTGTGATGATAGGCGATAGCTTTAACTATTCCTTCAGTGCAATTTGAGAAATTGGTTATTAATGAAAGGTGAAAAATGTTCACACCTTTTTTTCTTCTGAAGTGGAACTAAAATGGCAAGTGTATTACGTTTTGCAGTAGCTGCATAAAACAGTGTGGTTATATGACATGACTTTTTAAAAGAATAAAGTTCATGTGTTGCTAAAACAAAGCATAGAAAAGTGGTTCCATTGGAACCGAAGTTTTAGCAAAAAAATCTTGTTCACTTTTGTTAAAGTTTTTATTTTTTTGTGTCACTTTGTTTGTATGTGTATTTCTTTTCCTCTTAAAAAAGTGGGTTTTAGTCAGTCAACAAAGTAGCATGAATATTGCAAAAGCCATACAGCAATCATTATTGAAGTGATGAAAAGGCAAGCTCTGGAAAATATATTTTTTGCTTTTCTTCCTTTGGTTTTTCGTCTTGTCCGCAAATAAAACTTGGTGGTGAGTTGCATTGAATTTATTTTTCTTTACTTTTTTTGTTTTGTCCTGTCCAGAGAAAATGGCAAAAAAGGATTACCGAATAGTTTTCTATTATGAATGTACATTATAAGTTGCCACTTTATTTTAACTTGCTTGCTAAACATAATACTCGCTGAACATGTTTTTGTTGAGGCATATAAGTGGAGAAAGTAGAAATAGACGATGGGGGAGAATAACTTTTATTATGAATGTATGTGGACTTGCATAAATGAGTGGCATGGCATGGCATATTATTGGTTGTATACATATTTTTTTCACTAAATGAATGAAATAGCGAGCTAACTGCGTGAGTACATTTATATTTTTGCTGGCGTTTGTTGCTCTGGAAGCATTTATATTATTTTTTTGTCGGCAGCAGAGCCAGAGCGGCTGTTTGAGATAAAAACAGAAAGTGTTCGCAATTCACATGTGCTTTTTTCTCCTCTTCTTCTTGTTCTTCTGCTTCCTCATGCTGCTCTGGATAATACGTTTATTGCTTTTTACAATGGTGGTAAAACGGTAGAAAAAAATATTTTTGTTTTGGTGAAAATATGTATGCATGCAGACCAGGCAAACACACACACACACCGCAGGTCCAGGCCAGGCCACAAAAACAGGCAGGCAGGTAGCATTTTTGCTTCCGCAATGAATTGTATAAGCCCCATGTGAACATTTTTGTTCTACTTTCTCCTTTTTTCCCGTTACCCTGTTTCTCTGGTGTACTTCCCTTTTGGCCATTAAATGCCACGCACGCTATGTTTTTAATAGAATTCATCCAGGAGTGGTGAGTTGAGCCAAGTTCTCTTGTAAAATGATTTCATATAAATGCTTCTACAGTTTTGTGTGTGTGAGTGATTTTTTTTCTTTGGATACTCTTGAGTCACATAAACTTACATACATATATCCATAGTCACAACAACAACACAGTCATAGTTTTAAAAAAATATGTGAAAAGAATGTTGATTGATCGCTTAAATTCATTATAATACATGGGAACTGAGCTAAATGAAAATGAACTTTTAGAGTGAATGATTTTTTTTTACTTTTGGGGCTATTTTACTTGTATTTTGTATACAACGGTTGTGTCTTTTTGTTGTTGTTTGTCTGGAGAGAATAGGTATAAAAAATAGTATGTTTTGTTTTCGGAGTAAACAAACAAGGAAAACTTAGAGCTTTACTGACATGAAATAAAATGGAGTGAGTGAGTTGGAGTAGGACGAAACAAATTCCTAAGGTGTTCCTAATATTCTTCAACTCCTCTTGTTCCGCTTTACCCATCAAAACAAATAAACTGTTCCATTTCCAGTATTTATCACACTTTTTAGACAAAAGTGGAATAGCTTCCAATTTATGCATGTTTAACAATAATTGTTTTGATGGGACAAGAGAAAGAAGAAAAAAATGGGAACGCGGATTGTTTACGCAAACATGATTTCTTTTTCATGGACTCTTTTCTGTAATTTAGCTCTAATAATTAATGAGAGAGTGAGTGAGTGGGTTTTACTGCTCTCACAACGGCAACCACTCACAATAAGTTAAGTAAGCATTTCAGGTTGAAGAATAATTTATCAGAGAAAAAAAGTTAACCAAGTTAAGTAGGTTGCTTTACTTTATATTATACATATACCTACGTGGCTATGTGTTTTCTTACAATATTCGCACCGGAAATGAGGCAATTCAAAGTTTGATGGGTAGCTAGATTCGTAGCAGCTTTTTCCTGGAAAATTATATGCGAAGGAAGTGGTGATCATGAGAACGGATTTTGTAAAGGACTATCATACTAGCAACATTTTATGGTGTTCACATTCTCATGACTCTCTGCCTCTCTAGTCTACATACAATGATAACTGTGTGAGTGGGTTGAAAAATGGAAGTGGGAAGCGGCTAGTGGAACACAAGTGGAGGAGACGGTGGTGGTAGTGGTATGGAATGGCATGACTTGGGCAGCAGTATTAGCATCAGCATAGCATAGAGAACAGATTATTATTATTACTCCACTTTGTGTGTTCTCAGCAACAAATTTTCATTTTCTCCTTGAAGCGAGCAGGCAGGAGCCAAGTTATTATGCAACCAACCGACCAAGGGAAATGTTGAATTAAGTAGAAATCTTACTAGTATATTTAATTGGCTGTTCCAGTGGTTTTCCTAATTCTCTAACCTGAAGTGAGAGAGAGAGTGAGAGAGAGAGAGTGAGAGAGAGAGAAGAACATGGTAAGCAAAAGGACTGAAACGGAAAGTTGAGGTTTTTGCTAGGTTCCTCTATTCTCCACTTCTCCAGAGAATCTGCTGGAGAGAAACTCTCATTTTTTTCTCAGCTTTCTGCTTCCACACAAGCCAAAATTTAAAAGTGTTGCTGCCAACGCTAAAATGGCATTTAGATGGGAAAGATTACTATAATAATAAATGCTAAAAAAATATTTAATTTCCTTGTCCTTCCATTTGACACAGTACTGCTTTCATAGTGGTGATGATGATGATGGTGATGATTTTTTGAGTTAAAATGTCGTTAGTTTTTTTTTCAAAAAAATTCAGAACAAGTGAACATGGTTCACAAGTCATTTTTTGTATAAACACAATTTAATGATAATTGATAATGGTAGCGAAAAAAAAATCAAAAAATCCATTTCACTAAAAAGCATAGTTGGAAGTTGGATTTGTTCTATTTTTGGTTCACTTCAGATTTTTTCCTTAGAAAGAATTGTATGGATTATTGTAATATTGTGTCAATCAATGTACATTTGTATTCCTTTGTGGATCACTCACACGAAAGACGACTTCACTCCATACATACGTTCATGTGTGTGGGAGTGAATCAATGTGAATCAAAAAAGGAGTTCATTTTCTTCCTTTTCTTTTTTAAAAGACTGATGCTCTCCTTCACAACCATAATAAAGCATAAAAGCATAGCAGCCGCTTTTCATATTTTTTTCCACACATATTTTTACTTCTGCTTCTTGGAACCAGTTTCCTGGATTCTCTCAATTTCTTCTCATCTCACTGAGCGCTCTCAATTTCTCTGTTGTTTCGACTGAGGGGATGAGGAGGATGAAAGAAAAAAGTGTGTGTGTGGTGCCTATGCTCACCACGCGTACTGTGTATTATCCCTAAATAATAATAAAAAATGGATGAATGGATGTGTATTCGTCTCCAAAAAAATAGTGTGGAAGAGAAAAGAAGAGAGAGAGAGAAAAGTAAAAAGTGGAAGTGGGCTAAAGTATGTAATACACATTTTTTGAGAGTATGAAAAAGAGGACAAGAAGACATAGAGCCTGAAGGAGGAAGAATGGAAAAGGAAAGAGCGGAAGCAAGTTGGATCAATACGGTGAAAGAGGGGAGGTGGAGGAAGTGGAGGGGCTCTAGGGTGGGGAGTTTTGGTGGGGATGATGGAGGAAGGAAGCTGACGGAGCCAGAAAAAAAAGAAGTTGATGAATCTACTCTAAGCTATAAATATACATTATACACACATAACCTCTTTTATTATTACTCTGTATTCCTTCATCATCATCATCACCATCCTCTTTTCCTTCTCATCATCGTCGTCATCATCATCATCATCATCATGATCCTTATGTGTTTTTCACATCAGCTATCATCATCATCACCACCACCACCACCAAAAGTAGTGGAGAGTATATAAAAAAACATTTTACATTATTTTTCGTATATATAAGCCGTTGCTAATGTGTATAAAGTTGTGGTGGTGGTAGCTGCTCTTTCTCTCTTGAAAAATTCATAGCGGACACAGCAGAGAAAACACACGGGAACTAGTATTTAAAAGGGAATTTTGTATTGGTGACTATACACAAAATATAATAAGAATACACACACTTATAGAACACATATATATTTTTTATATGAAAGCCCTTCTCGTCCTTCTCTCTGCTTTGCTCTTGCACGTTCTCATTTCTCTAGTGAATTTCGTAGAGGATGAGAAACCCGGAAGTCGGCCGGAACATGTGCTCTCTCTCTTTTCTCCTCATTCCTCCTCGCTCCTCTCCTACTTTCCCTGCTGCGTCCGCTGCCAAAAGAAAATTTCTTCTTTTTTTTTCGCTTCCTCTTCCAGAGTAAACGAGTATAGCTTATAAGCAAAGCAAGTGAGCAGCAGGAACATTATATATGGTTGATGCAAAGAGAGAGAGCTCAGCAGTCTCATTCACAGTTTTTCTAGTTCCACTTGCCAAGTGACTTGGCCGTGGCCACGAGGAAAAGGCAAAGCTAAAGGGAAAGGCAGGCAGTGAGCAAAGCTAACACGCTCTGGCAAAAAAAGACCATTTTCACTTCTCAAATAATGTACACTGTTTTGTACTCACTTACCTACATATTTATATAAATACATAGAGACATAAAATGTGACTATATGCACATGACATGATCTTGTGATAGAGATGAAGTCCTACTTTAGTTTTTTTTATCTTTTGCTATTTATATGAAATCTCAGCAAAAAAAGAGAAAGATACGACGACGTCGTCGGTGTCTAGTCTAAGAAGGGCTTTCGAATAGAAACAGTGAAAGTACCAATGACACATGCACAAGCACAGCAGTTCTCTTCTTCCTTCCGGCCCCAGCAGAGCCCACGTTTCCGGGATCAATATAGAAATGCTCCTTTGCTGTTGATTTTAAGGCGAAAAAAATGCCTCTTTGATTGATGTACCTTTTTTTCTAAAGGGAATTGTTATGTCTCAGAGAAGCAGTGCTTTGGAGATTTTAATGTAATATCAAGGCTCTCAATGTAATGCATTTAGCTTGGTGTATAAGGCTATATTCTAATTGTGACGACATCATAAATTCATAGTCATACATTGTGCTCTGTTGCTGGTAAAAATAAAAATGCAAACTTGTTTTAGAAAATCAACATAAATGCTTACCATTTCGATGCAATTACATGTATAACTGTGTAATTGTGTGGGTATTATATCTGATTTTACTATAATTTATAAAAATTGAAATAATATCTATCAAAGATTCCGTAATACTAATTGACATTCGCAAATTGCATTTTTGAGCAACACATTCTCGTAAATGTACTGGCTGTCTTACAATACCCCATTTGCATTCTTTATCTGTTCGCTTTCAAGCTATTTTAAACTTTGTGCATTATGTAATTTTGAAGCATTTCATTGTTTTAATAGCAATTTTACTAATTTTCTGATTTTTTTTGTTTTATTTACAGAATTTTATTAAACCTTCATCAAACCGCGTCGCCTGAATTTTCAAGAATTAAAAAAGATTATCGAGATACTCGGTAAACAACAAATCGTGTCATGATGAAAGTTCCACCTTTAAGTCTCGTCGGAATGGAGCGACTCCCGCTACCACTTCCCTTCAGTCCAGAACTTTTATGGAGATACAATACCTTGGGACCTGGCGCAGGATCTCCCCATCACCATGCCGCCGCCGCTGCCGCTGCAGCCGCCCAACAATCAAACTCACCTTCCCAACAAGCAGCTGCAGTATCCGCTGCCGCTGCCGCATTCACAAGAGCCGCAGCTGCCGCTGCTGCCAGTAGCATGTCATCCCCCATTCAACAGCAATTACCCTTTGCATGTGACATTAAAACGACAATTCCAATCAGATTAGGTCTGTAAACGATCATTATAAATTATTACAAAAAGCATATTAACATTACATCATAAAAAGAGTGCAATTTTTTAAGACCTTTACTTATTTTGTTTCCCAAAAATTCGGCATCTAGCAGCCAGTGATCCTCGCCTTTGGAACAGAGAAGATGTGTCTGTATTCCTTCAGTGGTGCGAAAGAGAATTCGACCTGCCACCTTTTGATATGGACAGGTTCCAGATGAACGGTAAGCAAAACCTTCACCTTCATTTTTCTTCCCTCATTACTTACAACACACCCCTTTTCATCTCATTTCCACCTCATCTGGAACATCTTTAAGAATTTAATTATTTTTGCACATAAAAATTAACGCCTATCATCCGATTTTACCTTCGGAACAAACTCACTATTGTGAAATTGGCTAATAATAGCAAATGCTAATGGACTTCATTGTTAGTTCGTAATACAATGATACAAGGGCGTTTCTCATTTTCTTTTCCTTTTTCTTATTTATCATTGTACGTTTTTTTGTATGATTTGGCGATGAGGTTGGTTTGTAGGGAGGATTCATTTTTAAACACTTCTTCTGGTACAGGTAGTAAAAATAAAGAAGTACAAGAAAAGGGCATTTTTAGCAGGTAGAACGGGGAACATGCATTAAGTTCCATTTACATACATTTAGTTAGTTGTTCACATAACAAATAAAGTACATAATCAAACACCAGAACCGACCGGATATCTTCGACGAGTATGAGATGATGATGGAGAAGAAAAAAAAGTGAAAAAAGCATTGCATTGTTGGTTGTCAAGTCTACGAAATTGTTGTAAGAAAATTGACGGTCATTGCATTGGTTTTAAATGTGAACAATGAGTGATGGAAAAGTGAAGACATGCGGTTAAAAGTAAATCAGATTGTTGAACGCAGACATGATGAGATGATATATTAGGATTATGGTGCAAGGTCTATCTCATCCTCATCACTATATATACTAGTCTGCGACGGAGAGAGAGAGAGACACGGTGTGATCATGATGATGATAATGATGAGCATGTGAGTGTGATTCCTCTTCCGTTGCGTTCCCAGAGAAGTTTTTTTGTGCCTTGAAAACCATCCAGCACGAAGTTATCGCATCGTCGGACCAATTGCAATAGTTGAACTTGGTCTTCTTGGTTTCCCCCATTATCATCATCCATAAGACGAACTTGTCGACACCCTCTATACATAATACATATTTCCCTGTCATAGCATAACTAACACAGTCACAAGGGAAGTGTGACAATGAGGAAAAAAGAAAGGATTTGCTGTTGAGATGAAATTAATTTTAGGTGAAGAAAAAGCAAATGTAATGTAATTAGGGATAATAATAATAGTTTGCCCTCTGTTCTTCACACTTGGCTGATGTATATATCTTAAAACTTAAAGGATGTATGCATATAATAAGCATCATTTCATCTTAAAAGAATGATTAAACACTGTAACGTAGGCGCATTTGTAAATAAATATGAGAAAAACTCATAATATTTTTAAAATTGTTTATTTAACGATAATTTTTTTTATGTAGGTAAAGCACTTTGCTTGTTGACAAAGGCAGATCTGGAATCCAGAGCTCCATGCTCTGGGGATGTGATTCACAATGCTCTACAGCTTCTCATGACGTCTGGAGATTCTCCATTGACCCCACACACGCCGTCCTCACTCCGCATTCCTCAGCTTAGTAATGGAAAGGGGGCCACTTGGTCCATCACTGATTTGCAACAATACGCAGCTGCTCAACAACAGCAGGGTACGACGTCAGTTACATTGAGTCCTGCCCCATCTCTGGATGGTCAGGCTGGAAGTCCACAAGATGGTCACGGAAATGGGCAAGCAAGTCAGCACTTGTCATCATCTTCCTCCTCAGCTGGTTCAGGAGGACCACCTTCAGATGATTCCGAGTACGATAGCGTTGGGGAAAGCCCAGAGAGGTCTCCACCCATTCAGTCTATGAGTCCACCGCCCACTCATAATGGGTCTGCTAATGGCAATCATAATGGCAATGGTGTTCACCACCATCACATTTCTCATCATCATGCCAATTCTACAAATGGAAACACCAATGGTCCAGCCTCAAACGTTTCCAATGGAAATGGAACTGTCGGCGTGGCTGCAAAATCATTTTCACCAACCTCCAAATTGGGCAATGGTGCAACTGGAACTGAAGCCGGAGAGTACAATAATAGTAAGTGTTACATTTTTTGTAAACTTTAACTTTGCAGTAGTATATTTTTGAGCAGATGCAGTCGGTTGATAAAAAATTGCATTAATTAATTAATTAATTAATTAAATCTTTATTTGTAGATGGAAGGCTGTTATGGGACTTTTTGCAACAGCTTCTTAATGACCCTGCGCAAAGGTACAGTAACTTTATTGCCTGGAAGAACGTGGAAACTGGAATTTTCAAAATTGTCGATCCACCTGGTTTGGCTCGTCTTTGGGGAATTCAGAAGAATCACTTGTCCATGAATTATGACAAGATGTCCAGAGCCCTACGGTACTATTACCGAGTAAACATTCTTCGTAAAGTTCAAGGAGAGCGACATTGCTATCAGTAAGTACTTCACACTTATATTATGCATTCATCTGATTTAAACGATTATAATTTCAGAGCATAATCTCATACAAATGGCTAATACTAAAACCATACCATTTTATTTTACTCCATTGCTTTGTCCAGGTTTTTGCGCAATCCCGGTGAGTTGAAAAGCATCAAGAACATTTCCATGCTTCGCCATCAACAAAACTCTCCAATGGCCCTTTCCGTGAAAAATGCCGAGCCCGTGTCTTATGCTAACGACAATGGAAACGGAAACGACTATGATTCCAAGTACTCATTGCTAAGTCATCATCATCAACAACAGCAGCAACATGCTTCCCCGGTCTCTTTAACTGTAAAATCCGAATCAGTAAACTATGGAAATGGATCGTCAGCCTCTGTGGATGAGTACGAAAACGCTCGCTCCTCCATGCTCGGCCATCGTCAACAAAACTCGCCAGTTTCCTTGACAACGAAGAACTGTTCCACATCCCCATCCTCAGCTTCTTCATCATCGCCAAACGGTGCTTCATCCGGTGCGGATGCTTATGGAGACAATGGTGATTATGACTCACCACATGGTCATCCACAGGACTCGCCCATGTCACTGACCACAAAGTCCTCCCCGTCCGATCATCATCATCATTCCCACCATCATCAAGACAACGAGCCGATGGTGGACAGCAACAGGAATGGTCATCGACCCAAGCCTCAACTCTCTCCAGTGTCGCTAATGGTGAAAACCGAGCCTAGCCCAGCCTTTATAACTGCCGACGACGATTATGAAGATGTCCCCACCGACCTAAGCATGGACACTGACAGAGATCGTAATTCCAAGGAAGATGACTAGACAACTAGACTCTTTCTGAGAAATAAAAAAACGTAATGCAGTGATCCTATAAATTAGTAAGCTCGTGTGATTTTCACACACAAATTGTTCTGAAGAAGACTTTTAAAAATTAATTCAACAAACAACGTTTTTATGTCTACACCGATGGTATACATAAATTAATAGAAATAAGAGTAACAAATTATATATATTATTATTATTGTAGATTTTAAGCTATCTTTTATAATTCCATTTGTACATACATATTATGCATATGCGTGCGTTACATAAGATGCATGTAAAAAGTGTGACTGTTGTTTATAACATGATGTTGTGTACTTACATTTTTTATCATTTTACTGTAAACAGATGCAACGACAATTAATTTGGTAACCTTTTATATTAAATGTTATGTAAACGTGAGGGTGGCGAAGATGGCGGTGCAAGTCGCCCCATCATCCTTACCTTTCCAAAAATACATAATATGCGTAGATGCATAACATCCAACAAGAAAATACGTAAATTTGTGAAGGTGATTACTTTTTTTGGTTTCTTGAAGAAAACAAGCCTTTATTTTAAACTTTTACATACTTGCCTACTAGAGTAGAGAAATGCATATATTTTTTTCCATGATAGGGGTATGTATGTATGAACATGTACGCATGGGTTTTTGAAGAGAAGTAATCCTTTTTGTGTCACTCTTTTGGAGAGCAAGAGATTTAGTTATCTTGATTTTTTAAAAGCATATTTTACGTGAGCGGTATATGAAGATGCATTCTGGAAAGAAGGCATGCAAAGTCAGTAAATAAATTATAAGTACCCTTGTCTATTCAACAACTCATAATAATAATCATAACTTGCATTAAATGAACGTACATAATTTTAAAGTTTTTTTTTTTGCTTCGTCGTTTTAAAATTAGATAATACACGCGCACACGTAATTTAAGTATTCACAACGCAGTCAGTAGTAAAAGTGCCAGAGAAATATAAATTAATATTTTTGTTGCCAGGCAACTTTACAAAATTATAAAATCAAGTCATGCCTCTCCCGGTGTTGTTACAAAAAAGCGTAATTCAAACTCGATATTTCCTAGTAAAAAAAAATTGATCAATCATTATCCTTCCAAAAATTAGTTAAATAAAAATATACATGCTACTGCGCTAACTTAGGGATGTACATAATTATAGTTATTAAACAAGATTTATTCTTTAAAAAATGATCAAGTGATAAACTGAGAATGCGTTTGAAAAATGGTCACACAGATTACGAATGAGAGATGTGTTATGTTAGTTGGAATGAATGATGTGAGGAATACAAAGATTATTGCAGAAATTATTTCTAGATATATAAACTGTATGACCACAGCATCCATTGTTAAACCGTGATATATTTAGATTTGCATCTTGTGAAGGTACATAATATATAGGTTGAATAGGTAGGACTTTAATTGAAAGAGCAGGCAAGAATGGAAATTTTTTGTGATTTTGTGATGGTCCCAATCTAAAAGAAAGCAGGATAAAAACACTAACAGTTTATAAGATGTGCGTTTAAAACTAGTTGTACATAACATTTCAAGCTAGTTAGTTTTACTGTGGGGAAAAATGTTTTGGAAAGATTCAGAATATTAGAACGCGCGTTATTTTGTAGATTTATTATCATTATTACTTATGTTACATTAATTCAACGAAACTCAGTCTTTCGGCCAATCAAATCGCTGCTTCAGATGTTAAAAATATATTATACGTTAAAACTAATTAATATATATATACTAATTTGTACAGTTAGACAATTTGTATAAAAATGCTAAGTTTTCAATAGTTTAAAAGTTTAACTTTTAAAATAACCAACTCATTGTTAATATTTGTAAATTTAAATTTATCATTATACAAACACACGACTTGGCGAGAAGTGTGTTTGTACTAAAATTTTCGTATTGGTATTAATTTTAGTTTATTTTTGAATTAGATTTTTCGAATTGTACATTTGGCAAAGAAATTATTTTAATGGAAAACTGAATGTTTATTCAGCATGCTAATAGTGCATATATATATGCTTGAGTGTGTAAAATATATATATGATATGTAATATACGTGATCAGTGTCATTGTCAATGATTAAGATTTTGAATGGAGATAAGCCGATGATAATAATAGGTGGAATGTGAAACGTGAAACAGAAAGTGACAAGAAAATGTACAAGATAATCAATTTACTTAGTAAAGTAGTAGTAATAAATTAAGAGTAAACCTAAATATTATTATAATAACTCGTGTAACAGCTAAGTTGATATTCATGCTACTGATATTACAATAGTTGAAGACCCGTTTAATGTTTAGGGAGACCAAAATATGTGAGAAATATAAGAACGTGATTTTTTCTTTCTTTTTATGTCTTTGCTACACAATATTATAATTATGTATGAAATTATATTCTAATCATTTATATTTTCATATTATAATATTATTATTTTGGTGGTTCTCCAATATTTCCGTTTTTTATAATGATAATTATGATACAATCTAATCTTCTCTACTGAACTAATTAAAAAATATATATATTATATTGAGTGATTATTATTATTACTGTTACTAATCTATTTGTACAATTTAATTATTACTGTAACTTGATACAATCTTCAAAACAAAACATAGTCGATACAATCATTCAATCATTTATGTTATGGTGAACATCCATTTTTTGTCAATCTTCCGTTTATTATATTAATTTTATAAGTTCAAACAAATTATGATGGAGCAGATGATGATGTGTTTCTTTTTTCGGAACGGTGATCTTGTTAAATATTTTGATTGTGAGATGAAACAGAAAAAAATAGAGTTGTGAAAAACAAATGTGTTGATTATAGTTCTCCAAAAAATATATAAAATATATTCATTAATTTTCTAAATTAGTAATTACCGCAATTATTCATTGTCGTTCTTCTCGCTGTATATTTGCGTGTGTGTGAAAATTGAATAAAATAAATGAATTAAATTCGAGTATAAATGATTAAATTTTACAGAAAGAGCTGTACTAAATGTTTAAGAAGCATATATTAAATAGGGAGCTGTACTGCTTCTAAAAATAATAATATTTGAAACATCTATCTAATGTACAGAAATATATATATTTAACATAATATATTAGATGCGTAACTATTATTATGAAGAAGAATCGTGTGTAATTTTGAAAAAAAATATAAAATAAATAGGATAAGATTTTTAGATTTAGAGATAAAGATTCGATAATCAAAAAAATAATAATACTACAATACATAATCCGATAAAAATATAGTTATCATGATATTGATTCTGATAATCATTTTCTGATTGAATAAATCAATTCCAACAACTGCAAATAATAAACTCATTGATGCTCCAGTTATTTCACCGGTTTCATATGATTTCATATTTCATGCACTCAGAAATAATCAGCAAAACTCATCAAGCCATAAAATGTAATTCTTTTCCACGTATTTATTTTTCAGAATTTTTATGTACATTTATTTTGATATCACCATGACGACTATAATCCATAATAAAAAAACTGATTTTGACAATTTTTACGACGTATGAGATTACTCAATAATCCATTATTCGTCAACAGCAACAAAACTAATTAAACAGATTAAAGGAGCTGCTAATTTGTACATTAAGAGATTAGATTGTGCATTACATATGACAAATATTTCTAAAGCACTTTTTACAAATCGATGAGTATTCATGGTACGGTAAAGCTTGCGCCTTATTCTCAGTATGCATATATTACGTATGTACATATATACAAAATCCATAAATTGAGTATTAAATCCATTTTTTAAGTTATTACAAAGATCATTTGAGTTGATCAAGCTTATGCACAGTTAAAACTTGAAGGTGTCGTCGCAATGACCTGTTTGATAAGATAAAGTAATGAAATCACCTCCTCATTAATGGTCTTCGCTCATCCTCATCGTCGTCATCATCACTATCACTACGTCGAGTTCTGTCTAGATCTTCTGACTCGGCTCTATGGTCATTTTCTATACTTCTTAAAACGGGAAAGCTGGCGATCAACATCATCTGCAAAAATAAATAACATTATATTTATTATAACTTTGCCTAATCTGATTTTTCAAACTAGTTAAAATTTAAAGGCATATTATGTGGCATGACTTACAGCGTGAAGAGCAACTATGCCTAATGGAATGCCCAAAAACCGGTACGGTTTCCGTACCGTTGCTCCTGCCCACGTGGGACCGAAAATTAATCCCATGTAAGAGACTGTTCTTCTTAACCCTTGGCCCAAACCTTAATTAAAAACAATAACACGACACATTAACTTCATCAGTAAAGCAATTTAAAAAACAGAATTTTAACAAGCTCAGTTTTGAACTGAAAATTATCCTACAGAAATTTTTAGAATACCTTGAGTCTGTGGGCTCAAACATTTCGAAAACAATCCCGTATTTGCGACAGAGGATACTAAAAAATTACAAGTCAATATCATAGCAAAATGTTAAATTTAGACATTAAACACATTTATCATGTCTTTCTAAAATAAAGTAATACCTGCATAACCAAAGTACATCAAGACAAGGCCAAACATGAAAAAGGCAACCTCCCAAGCTGCGCCGGTGCCGTCAACTTGAAACTGGGGCAGAAAAAGGAGCAGCCAAACATGGGCGAGAGTGAGCGTTATCCATCCAATGACCATTAAATTGGTATCCCTCACGTAACGACTGATAACTGCCACAGAGAAGAATACGACTAAGGCCTCAGCGCCTCCAGCCATGTATACCAAACTGTTTTCGAACTCGCCATAATGAAAGTAATCTTGCATTACAACCGGAACGATTGTCTAGAGAAGAAGTTTCATATTAATAATTTGATCTGTCATAACATATTGAATTAAACCGAATGACACTATATATTCACTTACTTCTACTCCTACTTGGCAGAAAAACAGAGTGAAGGTCATGGAGAGCATCAGAACGAAGTAGTCTGTCAAGAACTCTAATTTGAAAAAAAAAATCAAAATTAAAATCAAAAGTTTTTCAGCGAAAGATTAAAAAAAAGAGAGTTTTTTACTTGAAAATTTACCTTTCAAATATCCTGAGTCAGCCACAGTGAATCCACTTGCATCCAACAAACTCATTTGCCCGAGAGTTGATTTTTGACCAGACTGAGCCAAACTGTTAATAAAACGCTCACTGACAGTTAACATTCTTTGTCTAATGGCAGTACTGGAAAGCATAGTACTGTCGGCCACACTGCTTGTACTTCCTTGTCCAGAGTTATCCAAGCCCCAGTCTGAATTCTGGATAGCCCGTTGCGCCATAACTTGGTGACCGGATGGCCCAGTATCTGGGCTCACGTAATCTTCTGGTATTGTTGGCGACTTTGCAGCAACCACTGTAAAAATTTAGTTGATTTAAAGTTAATGGGGATTTCCACATTTTAATGTATTTTTTTTAAAATTCCAATTATTAAGTTACCTTGAATAGGTCTATTATTACCAGCTTGCACTGTAACTGCTGGCGTTGGCATATTAAGCCTTCTTTGCTGCCGTGTTATCATCTTCAACTCTCCAGAAAGATTGTAAAACATAAAGTACGTCAAAACAGCGAAAATAGTCCAGAGTACAGCCATAAATATCCCTGGCGCATTTAAAGGATTTATTTCCAGAAAACCAATGTTGAAATGGAAATATGTAAGCATTAACTGAAAAATTGGTCCCACTAAAATTCCTAATTGTCTTGTTGCGTTGCATATCGCCAGAATTGGAGTTCTTTCCTGGAAAAAAAATTCCAAGTTACACACATTTCCATTAAGCTACTTTAAATCATACAGCGATTTCGGTTTAAAACTCTAATATTAATTAGTACCATACTTCAATTGCAGTGACACGACAAACTTCAGCCAACATAGCACTTCCAGCAGCAGTTCCACAGCCTGAATATTAATTTTAAGTACATGAAAATTAACAACGATACAAAATAATTAAAAAGTTTGCAGAAATGATTTATCAAGCAAGGTCTCATTTGTCATACCACAGACAAGACGTGAGACAAAAACGTTCCAAACGCTGTATCCCACGGTGTACTGCATGCTTCCAATAATCATAAGCAATATGGAAACCATGGCAATGGTCTTTGTGTGTTCCTCATACACATCAGATAGCCGGCCACCAATGATACCGGATATGGCAGCAGAGAAGCTGTAAGCTGCAAAAAAAATCACAAAATTGTCAGTAAGCTTATGGTAATTATCTTGTACTATTACAGTACTAATTAATAATCCGGATGCTAGTATTTATTACCGGATATAGTGAATCCTAGCCAGTTTTCGTTGGTGGCTCCCAGTGTTTTGAGGTATGACAAGCATGATGGCAAAATTACAGCTAGATTTCAGGAAAAATTCGCATATTAAAATTTATACACTCTCGTACCAATTACTGGTACAAAATTATGTTAATTAATATTTTTTCCCTCATAAGTTGCTAACCATATTCACATCCTCCGAGAAATAAGTAGCCTCCAACGATAATGAAGGAAAGCAGACGTTTCCTTTCATACTGCATGGTTTCCACTTTCACCAAAACTGTTAACCGACAGTGAAAGGATTTACAAAAAAATTAAAACACAAATAAATACATTTAAACCAAATAAATATTTTTTTCTAATAACTTCCTTGACCTCACGTTATTGCCTAATTTTTAATAAATCAAGTTTTAGTTGATTTCATGCCAAGGACTAGTTCATGTGAGGTACTACAATTGTAAATATGTCCGTGCCGTAGTGTGTAGTGTGAAAAAAGCCACTCTACACTTCTGTCACCACCGCACCAAAAAATCACAGACAGACAACAGTACAGTTCACACGATTAAGTATGGTACTTATTATGTGGTTTGCTTCCCTGCATGCCAAACTCAATTAACTTTCATGTGTAACACTTTTTTACATAAAAAGTTATCAATGCTGGAAATGCTTAAACTGGACAAAGCACAAAAAAGATGGGTTCAATATTCATAACATATCCTGGAATAAACCGGCTAATCTTTTAATTTTAACCCTTTTTAACAGCCAAAAACTCTTTTGGTGTAAATAAAGTGTTTTGGATTAAAATACAAAAACAATTATTGCAATAATGATAGGATAGGGAAGAACACGCCCGTGTGTACAGGCAGTGTCACCGTCATCATTTTCCAGTAACAAGCAATCTTAAACTTAACAATTATCGCACATATATTCATTTTAATTATTGAAGGATAAGACTTTCAATATTTCTCATGTTTTTCAGTAAGAAAATTAATGGGACAAGTGTATTGAGCAACATAGTTAATTTTTTTTACATACAACATACAAATATGTTTTTTGGATTTGTTGGATGGACAAAATGCTCGATGATCCTGTCAAGGGTGACCAAAGTTGACTTCATAGTTTTAAGCAGCTTCTCAAATTACTTGATAGTAACACTTGGAAAAAATATTAATACTTTTTACCATGTTCATTTTTATGTTTGTAAAAGAGCCATGTCCCATTGTAGATGCCATGCATGCTGCCATTTTCTGTTTTGTGTGCTTCGTCATTGACAAATTCACATTTACATTCATAATTTCTCAAAAATTTCAAGTCAAAATAATAAGAAACGGGATAACCATCTACTAATGTGAGAGTGAACAGTCAATATATGAGATTTAAAATAAAATTAAACCATAAATAAATTCAGTTTTCATACAGCCATCAGCCATCAATAATAATATGAGCTTGAGTAATTTGATATGAGTTTCAGTTGCTTATCTCTGCACAAGAAAAGTTGAAGCTGCTTTGCAATAAACAACGAAGGAATTTCATGTCTTAATTACTCTGATATCTTTGTATTATCCAGACAAATGGAGTTGACTTGAGTGGAAAGAACACTATCCGATTTTTGTTTTCCTACGTAAGCTGCTGCATAGATAGCCATATTATATTTGATGGATATGAAAAAAAGTTTACATTTGTGAACAAAATAGAGTAATCGTCGTCTGATCATTTATTATCAGCATCTCTCAAAATCTCATCAATCAGTTTATTAACGTGCTATACTTTTTCTAAGTAAATACAAATAACACACATTTCCTCCAAACTAATACAGAGTACATCTTTTTATAATGCTTTTTCCATTATAACGGGTCATGTACCTTATGTATAAGTATAAGTGTTTTACCTAAATAAATTACACCAAAACTACTTTATCTTTGATTTCTTAATAGTACAAATTTATTAAAGAGAGCATCATGTAAATATATTTTGTAAGTTTAACAGTACATAAATCTTGCGTCTTTCAGTTAGACTTGGACATGCTTTTGTACATTATATGAAATAATATGTTATCCATAAACTGTAAACTTATTTATACTATCGACTTTGAAAGCTGAATCTGCATCTGAAAATTGTTGGAAACTTTCTTTGTTTGCAACGAACGCGAGAACGCATGCAATATCCTTTACTCACCCACACATGATGCATGATATCAACCACATAACGAAAAACTATTTTTTGGCCTCTACTCTTTAAATAATGCACATTCCTGCAAAGAGGTTACCTAAGAAATTTTAGTCCCTATTACTTAGTAATTATAAAGAAAGTTGAAGAATTCATAAATTGTTATTTAATCAACAGATATTTTATGTAACGAGCATTTATTTATTAATTTACGCAAAGGTGAGACTTCATCTACTGCTTTTACTACTAAATCATAGCAAACTACTTTTCATGGACCTTACATCTATAAAGCATGACATTCAAGTTGACAATTTATATTAAAATAAACAAAACATTGTTGAAACAAAAAATAAATCCAAAATTTTACGTGAATTTAATGTAACATAACTATTGTATATTCAACAATAATTAACCATATTACTCATTACATTTACAATATATTAAGCTCATAGCTCAGTTCAATTTGGTAGCTTTAAAACTACAATTTTCCAAAAATAGATCATTCCACTATATGTTTAAAAGAAACAACTTTTATACGCACTTCTAATTGCAAGCATACAATTATGATCAGGAAAATTTTCACTACTGTTGTTCACTAACAACATTCTAGCTTCCGAATTAGTTGGTAGGAAATCCATGCCAATTTTTTCCCTTTCTCCCTGAATTACCCAGACTAATTCCCAATTTGCTGCGATTTTTTTCACATCACTGACATTTCCCACAGTAGTAAACCCAACCAGGCCATCAGGAAGACCACATTCTAATATATTTTTCTTCACATCTGCCTGAATATCGGAACCAACACTCACAATAACAGCAGAACTATCCCTTAAAAGACAAGTGCTAACAGCGGAAATCAATAGCGAAACTGAAGTATGTTGAGGATCTCCAATTATAATCCCAGCAACACCACTTGTCATCGCAATCGGAAGAGACATGGAACTCCCTCTCATCGTGTCCACTTTGAACGACAAAATTGATGCCAAAATAGTAGTTGGAACGTTAGATAAATTGAAGAGATGGTTTAATTTATCTATTTTCAAGTTGCTTGGGCATAGTGTCCATGCGTTACATCTCGACTGACTTTTTAGATTAGTGCAGCTAAAAAATAAAAATATAATGCATGAAAGAAAAGAATTATAAGACAGACAAAAATTATCGATGATTTGGTTTTTACTACCTTGCACTCCTGTTCGCTACTTTATTTTGAGCTGCATTGTTGCACCGTACTCGCCACGGGAATTCTACTTCAGAGTGTAAATGTGGAATAGTTGAGTTCACCACAATCCTGGAAGCCTGTTAGTTATGATAAAATTTTCAGTGTATTTAATTAATCTCCGTGTATAGTGAATACCTGCTTATCGTATTATAACTTTATATGATAGCGTTTAAAAGATGACATACGTTCAGTTTCTTCATAAGATTTGTGGTAGTATTTACGCAATTAGAATAAATCAACACGCGATCTGGGACTCCAAAGTTATTTCCTAAAGTACATAACTCATTAGCAGACCTATAAGGTATCAAAAGTAGTACATGGCCAAGATTTGCTTCTTTCAGTGCAATTAGATCCGAAGACAAACCGAGATCATATATGACAGTGGGAGATGAGAAATCTGTTGTGGAACTAATAAGCTAGAATATGAATAACAGTTTTTAGAGATTAAAATCATAAATCAAAATGCAGCAGCTGGTATTATGCTCACAAAAAATCTAAGAACTTTTACCTTAGCACCCAACTTGTTCACACCAGCCAGCAAAGATGAAGATTCCAAATGTCTGGTAACAAAATCGCAGGATGACAGGGATTTCACTTTCCAGTCGTTATCATTTTGGGCGCTGATCGTTTTTTTGAATTCTTCGGCAACTTGTGCATGTACTGGCTCGTGGATAAATACCAGCGAGCGAGTACGGTGATTCATCTGAATTCAAGGAAAAATAAATGAAAAAATTCTTCCAATTCAATGCTGACTTTTTACTTTGACATTATTTGGAACTCACACTCATGCCACACTGCCACGCATTTCTGGATACTGAAGCCACTGCGGATGCTATGTCTCCGCTATTATCAATCACATAATGGACCGTTCGCCCTTTGGACAAATTTAGCCATAATGCTGTAAAAAAAGTAAATTACTGTAGTAATGATGCAAGCTTTCATGAAAAAATTATATTCCTAAGTACATACATGCGGTATCGACCGTCAGAGATGCAGACATTGGATCCCTAACCACGCCATCTCCTATTTCAATCAACCCTTTCGATTTTCGATTGAGTTGTTTATCAATAGCTGAGAGTTTGACAAATGTTTCAAGATTCAAAACGTTAGGTGCTGTCACTATAACACTTATCGGCTCATCTCGAATCCTATCAAAATCGTAAAGAAAATTGTATTAACAAATTGATGTACAGTGGAAGAAATAAAACCATGTTTCAATGAAATTTTAGTCAAATTCTTACTTGGCCCCATTTATCAAATCTGCCAGAATTACAACTGGGATTACAATTTGGATACAAGACGCCACCCTTGGTGAGATAAGCAATAAAACTGGGCCATCAACCTGTACCAAAGCCGAAAATGCCGAAAGGAACCCACTCAAAGAGTATGATGCTGGATCCAAAACACTGAGCAATTGATCATGCCCTGCTTCCAGTCGCTTTCTCACTATATTCATGTACCAATTAAAACGATAAACTGAAGTACTTGTTCAGAGATATCAGGATTTTTGTAAAAAATCTTACCTTCAGCCGCTGTTGGATTTCTAAGGCACTTAGCCCAGTTTGGAAGATCCTCTTTCTCAATAACCCAAGCTGGCACTTGACCTGCTGTGGCTTCCGCATGTACCAACGTTTTAGCATGTTGCTTTAACAAATCTTCTAGTCTGCAAATTGTTAACAATTTGTAATTACATTAGTAATTAGCCTACTTGGTATATACTACCTTTAAATTCTACTGCATTTACATTACAACAACGCTTACCTTTGAAGGCGTCCAGGTAATGCAGCAGGTGCAACAGAAACAGCATTCAATTTTTTCGGATCGCTGTAGATGCGCTTATAAATTTCCACTAACAAGTCTTCACTATGAGCCATATGAATGTTGGTAGACTCTGGTCGCACCGCGTTAGATGCTCCACCCCCCACTGCCGTTTCACCAGTGTCATCCCCAAAATTGATAACAGAACCGATAGTTTTACTCTGCTCCTTCATCCACTTCTATAAAACAGAGCAGACAAACAAATACAATTAATAATCAGCACTAATGAATTGTTTTACCTTTCAAATGTTCGGTAAACTACAAATCATGAATTTACCTTCAGAGCAGTTAAATCTTCCATAACATTTTCATCGAAATTCATCTCGTTAAATTTAGTATTTAACTCCGATTTACTATTATTTCTTGCTGAACTTGTCATTGCACTTTCAAAGTCCTTGCAACCAGCCAACATGCAAGAATTCTAATAAACTGTTCAAATTCTAACCTTTCAAAAGGAACGATTTAAAAAGTTGACCTGAAAATGTGTTACCTTCACAGAGCAGTGCAGTGTAATGTAATGACAACTACTACAGCTATCTTACAAAAATCAAAAGCGGATAGTTTATTACTCTGACTTTAATTCAAACCCTATTTTCTACTTTTGTTCTCCTGCTAATCTTAAAACCATGAACTTGACAGGAACCACAGAGCTATCATGAATCTCTTTCAAACAGACTGATTAATAAAATCACGGCTGTGATAAACACTTTGCACACTTGCATCGACCAATACTACTAATACCACAGACTCAATATTGCTTTAATTACTGCACTCAGATTACAAGTACACACTCAACAAACAGATCAATCAAAAAAAGGTTTTATCTTCTAATCCCACTTGTGTTGTTAGCTGTGATTTGAACAGATTTCCAGTCTGTGTCGCATCGCATCACTGACATAATACGACAGGGACTAGCAGCTACAGAAATACAAACAGAAAATGAAGATCAAGTCACATGAAAAGTTAAAAAATTCTCCAGCCGAGCCTCATGTGTTGCATCTCCAGCTCTCCAGAAAAGTGACCAGCTTTTCAAGCGTTGGATGTTGCATCAATGCTCCTTTGCTTGAGCGTGCCGAACAATGACAAAGGCAATTAATTGTCTTATTCATTCGCGGCTAGCCATTGAGTAAAACTCTAAGGCGCTTTATATGTTTACCATGTGAAGGCCAAGAACTTTTGTTTTGATTTGTTTTTTGAAGTAGCAATCCAGAATAATGTTGACACTCAATAAATAATCGACTATTTTTGATTATCGAATTACCTTAATAATTATCTATTAATCTAACTATTGCATTTTTTATTAAACGTAAACAATAATTGTTGTCTTGAAGTACAGATTTAGTAAAACGTTGAATCAAATGACCGGCTTAATCATTCGGCGAAGACAACATAGATCAGAATCAGTTTACAAAGTTTGCAAAAGTTAACTAATTGATTTAACAAAAGCAAAACAATGTGTTAAATCTGTGTACACAAGATAATTTACTGTTGAAAATGTCACTTCAAAAGAAAAATGTTATCCAGGAATTTATGAAAGATGACTATATTCCTAGTGAGGATCAGTTTCTGGTGAAGTATTCCTCAGGTTTGTGATTATTTTTAATTTTATTTTCCTAGTCATGTTGATCGCGTTTGTAATTATCGATGGTAATGTAATGTCTATATTTATGTTATGTTGTTTAGGAAAGGGGAATAATTTGCATGAGGTTGACTGTGCTGACGGGAATAAGATTCTAGTTTCCATGCCAAAGAAGTACCGACAAACAGTTTGGCTGAAGAAGGATGACTGCCTTGTCATTGATCCAATAGAAGAAGGGAAAAAGGTCAAAGGTGAAATAGTATGTGTGCTCCCTTTCGATACCGTTCGTGACCTGATTACTAACGGTCAGTGGCCTAGCGAATCGGATTTGAAGAAATCTGTGGATGTTGACAAGTTAATTGAGTTTTTTACTAGTGCCACACAACATGCTAAGACGGATAGAAATAATGATGATCTTGAGTCCATGTATCCTCCGTCGGATTCCTCTGAACTTGAGACAGACGAAGAGGATGATAATGATGATGATGAAGACAAGGGTGATCAAGAGGACGACGAAAGTGAAAGTGATATAAATGATCCTGAGAAATAAATTGATATTAATGAATATTTAATGAAATTCCATTTGATGAAGTCAAATAGTATGTTAGTGTACAAGAAATAAAAAAGCGAAATTACAGTAACTATTTTTAAGTTTATTTGCTAAGATAAGACAGCTAACCATTGTACAAAAACCATTTTTGAGACGTTTTTTAATACATAGTTTTCTTATGAATAATTAGCGAACTGTACATTTAAATACACGAATATGTTATCGTATCACGAATAAAAACTATTCAATTAAATATAAATTTTGCAACCATGAGTTTATACTTCATAGTTCTTTTTTGCTGGAAGGCATTTATTTATAATTTTTGGTTAAGTTTTTCATTTAGAGAATTATCATGCATCTTGGATACAAAAAATACAAACACGAAAGGTGTGTATGCTTGCCGAAAAAAAAATGATACAAATAAAGTTTTTTACATTTCGACTACAGGTACATTTAAATCAACTGACCATCTAATAAACTTTTTTTGGAATATTTAAACAAATACTTTACCGGTGTAAATAAGTAACGCAAATTAAAAATTTAATACAACAGTTAAGCAGTCATAAAGATTTACATTACGTTAAATTTTCAAACTGTATTATTTATCAAATCACAAAAAAATTAACTTTTTAACGGGCTTACTGCACGTAACAATTTTTTATACAGAAACTGCGGAAAACAAGCCGACAGACAGGGGCACATGAAAACCAAGTATTTCATTGTGCAACTTGACGACAAACGACAACGAAACAATCGTTTCCAAATTTTTTTTATGAAATATGTATATTTATTCATCATCAATGGCTACATAGTAATCGTCATCGTCGTCATCAAAGTCTATATCACCGAAATCTTCATCATCGTCAGATGTATCCGATTCCGTATCATCCATCATCAGCCATTCTCCATCGTCCCCAAAAAAATCCTCATCATCATCGTCATCAACATCTTGAAATAAATTATTGTAACATTTTGAGCTGGGATCGTTAAAATGGAAGTAGGGATTTCCGTGCTCAAGTTGCTTTAAGCACAACCAGCAAAAGTAGGTATTGCATTTGAAGCATGTAACTTTGTTGCAGCCTTCGAATTTCTAAAAACAAAAAAACATTGAATTAGCTTTAAAATGCCATTTAGAAAAAACAACATTTAAATTGGCATTAAAAATCTAACCTCTATTGGCACTTTGCAGTGTGGACACTGTTTGCTTTCTTTCTGAATCCATTGCTCGGAAAGTACATTCTCGACAAGTATCTTCAACTGTTTTTCTCCATAAGTCTTCAACATTGCCTTCTTTTCGGCAGGAGTACCTTCTGTGTATTTTTTGAAGACGTTCTTCATATCAGCTTTAATTACAAAAAAAAACAGAAAAATTTAACAATTTAAAAAAAATACAAACAGGAAGTATGCACAATTAAAAGTAAAATATATTTTTTAAATACCATCTTTAAAGCGACAGGGCTCCACCCCATGATAAACCATTTTGCAAGTTCTGCAAAACGTATACGCACAAACAGTACAACTTGCGCATTTATCATTTGGATCACAAATCACAGGATTGTGGCACTTTGGACGGGGGCAGTACGTCACATCAGACATATTTTCCAGAGCTCTCTTCAGTAAAATCTGATCATACCGCTCATAATGTGTTTCTCCCACCAACATCTTTACCAGCTCTGGGGTGGGCTTCATTTTACAATTGAAAGCAAGGCATTTCACATGATCTACATTACCTTCTGTTATGTTCGAAATAAAAAAGCCAGTGACACACTCCTCACAAAATACATGCCCACACCGAAAGCGCACGCATTTATGCCCAATTTTAATTGAAAAACAAATATCGCAGGAATGGCTGGACGTTATAAATGTTTCCTTGATTTGCTGCTCGTTGTACAACAGCAGATAATCAAGTAAGGTACCATCCTTTCCATCCTCCTTCCTGGGAATTGCATCATTTGCAGCCCGCTGGTCAATTGCCGTTTTCTTCTTTGGCTTAGTTTTCGTTTTTCGCTTCCGTTTATTCTTATTTGGCTGCCGAACTTTGCTAGTGTTTGCCTCTTCAGCTGCTTGCGGAGTAGTGGTCTCAGTGGTCACACTACTTGTTCCACTAACACTTGGAGAAGCTGATGGACCCGGTATTGGTGCGTCATCCCCATTAACAGCATCTTCCGTATCGGTAGTACTTTCATCAACACGAACACTTCCATTCGTAACTGCACCATTGTCGCCAACACTTGCCCGTCTTTTGGAAGGTTTCAAAAAAATATTTTTCTTTGATAAATTGAAAGGACGTTGTAACCAACTAACGTCATAAAAATCTGGAATTCCTAAGTCAGTCAGTGTATTGGCCTGTAGATAATTTGCCCAGGTGAACAAAACCCCCATCCCCTTATTCTCCTCCCACAGCTCATCCAACTTCTGGCACAAGATGGTAAGCTAGTGTAATATTTTTTCTAGTAAATATGATTGACTAAATTGTTTGAAAATGCAATTAATGAACGTTTGTAGTTAACTTACAGAGGCCCTATGCAACCACAAGGAAGACAAAGTAAAATTCGGCTTGCTTTGGCTTGGATAACTTTTGGGCAAGGTAAAATGGAGGGTTAGCGGCGGCAAGTAGTGAACCTTGTACCGCGTCTCACTCCCATTTGTAATACCAGGTATTACTATAGCATCAACATCATTAGGATCCGCTTCCGTCTCCACAGCGAGGGTAAACTGATCCGGTAAATCCAGTCGGATTTTAATTTGGCCAGATCTAATCTCTCCGGGATGAAGTTGAAAGGTGTCTGCATCAAAGATGCTTTCCATTGCAAGCATTTCATCTTGTTGCGCTTCCTCGTCAGTGGACATATTATTCAGTCGACAACTGCCTCTGCCTCTCAAAACTAGAAGCGTCTCTACCACCACCTACCCAACAATACATACAAAAATGCTTTAACATTACGAGCTCTTTACTCCCGAAAAAAATCTTACACACTCATGAATCAACCAAGCATACAAATACAATTGCCACTAATTATAAATACCTACCTATCTTTACCCAGTAGAAACTTTAAACAAATTTTCACAAACAACAAGATAAACTACCACTAATTAATTTTTAAACTTTAAACAAAGTTAAAATTCTTAAAGATTTTTTTTCACGAGAAAGCGTCTCTCTCTAAAATCAAAGTGAGAGCTGAGCTGACAACTCAAAGTCACAACTCACAACCGAAACCACTGGCAGTGAGCTTGTCACTTGACAACAGCATCTAACACTGTGAAGGGTACATTCTTTGATAATTAGTCGGTTTTTATTACTCTAAGCAAAAAATTTTGGAGTAGCGAAAAATACGCAGGTAGTCGTCCTCTCGTCGTTGCAGTTGCAGTTGCAGCTCCCCTCTTTTTCCAACACAAGAGCATGCGAAATGCGAAATCAGTCAGTTGTTCACCAAGTCAAGTGGCGAATGAACAGCAGATTTTATACGTGTTGCACAGCAGGAACA
>JAQFXM010001068.1:0-36752 GCA_034693345.1 Entomobrya multifasciata | reverse complement strand
TTGGCTATGCTTCCTTTTTAGACAGCTTGGCTATGCTACCTTTTTGGACTGCTTGACTATGCTTCCTTTTTAGACTGCTTGGCTATGCTACAATTTTAGAGTTGACAAACATGAACAGTGATCAGGTGTTGCGGTTGTCTTCTCCAGTTCCAAGATTGTGACAGTTTGAAGAATGGCAGTTGCAGGATTCCCAAAAGGTCGCGATTCTCAAAAGGTCACGGTGCTCAAAAGGTCACGATGTTCAAAAGGTCACGATGCTCAAAAGGTCACGGTGTTCAAAAGGTCACGATGCTCAAAAGGTCCTCATACTCAAAAGGTTTGGATGCCGAAAAGGTTTTGAGAATTGACTTGCACGATTATTACTAATAATGACTGTAAAGCTGACAACTTTGTAAATACTTATCAAGATTCAACGATTAACTTTATTCTGATAAGTGACACACGATTAGACTTGAGAAAGAGACAGATTTGACAAAGACAGGAAAATGACGTGAAAAAGACTGAAAAAGGACCCGAAAAAGACAGCGATTTCACTGGCACAAGGTCCGAAGAAGACTTCAGTGAAACGCTTTTACAAATAAATAACTTTATATTTTTACAAGTTTACAATTCCACAGTTTCATTGACAACTTGACTATTTCTACTAAAAATGCCTTCTCTCCTTCAAATTACAATTTCCAAAACCAGGATTAAAAGAAACTATTTTCTAGCAATAAAATAGACACAACTGCGTTGTACATTGGACAGTACTAATACCACTGCGGTCCAGAGTCCAGAGAAACGAACCCCATAACAGAAAACTTACGTATTAAAAATACGCATTATTTTTCATGTGGTCCATTTTAGGTTCGATAATGGTCAGTTGCCTACAAAAAAACGTAATATGCAATCCTACTCGCTTGTACGCTCCAATTCCAGTAATGAACAAATTATGGTAGTTCTTTAGTGCGGCAATAGTAGTAAAAGAAAAGCTAGCAAAAGTCTTTTGCACAAGAAAGGGTCCCATTGGAAGGCTGGTCATTTTTAAATTAAAGTAAAATGCCGCAGTACGATATATGTTTCCCAACAATCTAAACGGTTTCTCCATTGCAATGCCATCGTCGTAATGATCAGAATCCCCTACAACACAAGTTACACACTTGCAGGGCGTGGCAGAACGAACTTATCCAGGAACAAAATTAATGCGAATCATTCCGTTGCTTCTTGCTTGAATTGAAGCTGCTTGCAGTCTAAGTTTAGAAACTTTTACTAGATCGATTAAACCATTGCCAACATCAGAGTTGTGAGTAAACTTGTGTCGCAATCGCAATGATTGATGATAATCGTGATGAAAATTCTGAGAGAGCTACAAAAAGTTACGAAAACAAATTACTGGTGGTAAATGAGAAGTGCTTGTGAAATTATTCATGATTTTTTGGAAGCAGAAAATGCGCTGATAAAGATAATGAAGCTAAGACAAACAAAGTACAACCAAATCATTGCACCGTTCTTCCCGATCCCGAAGTTGGGATTGGAACAGATCCAATACTTCCCGTTTAGTTTATTAGTGAAAACATATCAATGTCATAGTTGTTTTTCCATTACAGGTATCAACGACTCCATCACCCGTACAAGTAAACATATTTAAAAACATATACATATTCATCAACATTTTTTATTACATTCACATGCACATGTGCCTAATTCTGTAAATGATGCCAGCGTAGGCAACGTGAATGATTATATAATTTTTACTAACCAACACAATTTCAAGATTCTGTATTACCCCGCATTTTTACGGATTATATTAGCAGTATGCTCAACAGTTGGGTTGGGTTGAAAAAAATGAAGCATTTATTATGTCGTCATTAACCCTACCAAACCACTCATCGTGTACAAACTCGCTTCCCACGTAACACATGCTCACGACGTTGATCAGTATTATTAAACTACTGTATTTTCAACGGCATTTGTTAGGAAAAATACAGATATTTTCATGAGAAAACTAACGTGCTTGAATTTTATTTTTACACAAAGGTATTTTTTTAGTTTCTTTTATAATAAAATCCAAAAAAATGCATCGTACCTTTTGGCATAAAGAGTGACTTCATTACATATTATTATGAGTTTACAGAATATACAAACACACACACCTTGTAAGCACACGACAACTTACAACAATGTCTAAAGGTGAAAAAAACGTGAGAGAGGATGCACACATGCAAACAAAGCTAAATCAACCCCATCCCCTTTGTCCATGTTGCAAATCCGTATTTGGAAATCACCTTGAAACGTGTTACATTATAATTTATAACTGCCTCATGTATACATACTTTGTAAGCGCACAAGTGTTTACGACAAGATAACATGAGCCCTGAAATCTAAATATGTACATTATGTGCGAGATCTAATATTAATACTTATAGTAAAATTGATTTCATTTGTTATACATTAAAGCTAAATGTATAATTTCTTTCTAATATAAAGTCATGCTGTTGGTACTCACTCCTCTGCCTGGTATAGTATTGAAGGTCTGCTAACGATAATAGAAAATGGATACTGATATGAGTTAAATATATACAAGTAAATGAAGATTACCGGTTGACGGTCCAAAAATATATGTACCAATTAATAAAATACCTTCAAATTACTGAACACTAAACCAAATTCTGCGAAAAGTGGGACTTTTCATGGACACTTGAGAGTGCATCTCCGTTTTAAAGGAATCGACAGTCGACAGTGACAATTAACTGATGCATGCACAGAAATGGCTATTTTCGAATAACTTTGCTTTAACGTCGGCAGGTGTGTGCGTGCACATTATAAGCCAGTTATGAAAGACTCATTGCCATTGCAAAATGTTTCCATTTGATGTTCTAAGAATGCAAATGTTGAATGCATGTTTTTTTTCTTTCAAAATATTTTGAGATAGATTATTGCCCAAAGTAATAGCTGTAGTATATAGCATAAGTTTCGCTCTAAATTTTTCCAGCTTGTTGTTGGAGGTGGTATTGTACACGCACCCAACACGAAGGTGGAGTTGGCTTGATTTATTCAAGTTTATCAGTGAAACAAACTTTGAGTCAAAGTGAAGTCAGCAATAAACGAATGTCATCTTTTTTCTTTCTTACTGCAGATAACGAGAAGTTTTTTTGTATTTGCCAAAATTGGTATGTTTTGTCGATCAAGGCTGAATGGTTATATGGCAATTAAATCTTAATAAAAGTAAACGACTGATGCTGAGTCATTTCTATTATTTTTGTGGATGGAATTCACCGATGCTATGATCACTGAAACTGTTACATGCCTAACTCGACAGAGATCTTTCCAGGACAAAATATGAACACGCTTGAGTTACAAAGGTTTTTGTGTGTTTTTCATGACAAGAAAATAATATTCAGCTATACATGATAGGCAGCTATAGACTGGAAAGTGAAACATATAAAGTTTTATGCGTCACATACAAGAATCATGCTTAAACTATGTGTAAATCGATAAATAATGCATTCGTATTTCGAATTATCTAGCTATGTTGTGATATAATTGCAACAGAAGAACATCGATTAAAACGATTTAATTGCTGATGATGCTTGGATGCTTCGAAAGCACGCTTCGAAGTTATTTCATGCTTTCACAATCCCAGTAAAAACATTAAAAAATTAAATTGAGTAAGCCATACCAATGTTCACATTACGTTCGAGCATCACAAAGTTTTAAAAAATGCCGTACATCATTCATTCACCTCAAGACAAACAGGAAAATATTAATTGGCTAATTTTTTACACTTCTCTGCTCATTAACTCAGTATTTAACTTGAAACTCAAGTAGAAAGCTTGTGCTTATCTACAGTTTTTTGTCTTCAAGATTTCGACAGGTGTATAAACAGTAATTTAAAAAATATTAAAAACGACCACTAAATTTCAATTATAAACTAATTCAGCCACATTATAAGTATAAGCTGTTCTGTTCATAAATGAACGAACAGGCTTCTTTTAATAAATTTTCTAAATATTTACGCTTTCATAGAAATGGTTTGACCTACCATAGCTGCATATCCACATGCCGTGTCATCTTTGATTTCTGGTAGAATAATGGATACAATAACCTTTTGCTAACTAAACTTAAAAGATTATTTGTACTTTTAATTCACATACATTTTTTACCTTCTTGATATTACTTCAGTTGGGGTATTAAGCGACATTATTGGATCAAAATCCCCTGCCTGGCAAGAAGAAGGTGTGAAAATGTATATCATGCATTCTTGACCATTGATTGTATGGATTTTGGATTGCTAGCGTCCTGTCATTTTCATTAGAACATTCATTCATTCCCTGAAGTCGAAACTATCACATACCTCCATACAACATAAACTAAAAATTTGAAACCTTCCTCTTTGTTACTCTGTATTCTGAAACCTACATTGATTTTTTATAGTATACTGCTGTGTGACAGGCAATAAAATTAGTTGAAAATTATTGCAACGATCTAAAACGCGTTTCAAATTCAAAATATCTAGCCATATCAATGAAATAGGTCTAAAAATGCATAGGTAGCAGTGGCCTTTTATGCATATCTAGCTTTAGATACGGATAAATATGATTGCACACCATGATGGAAGGCCAAGTTTAAATTGATTTTCAAGCTTTAAAAACTCAGCCTCAAATTTTCATCTGCTTTTGTCAATCTTCAATACGATACGCCAAAATAGATTAATACTATTTTTACAATGTTGACTTGTATAGGTGGTTTTATTCTCATTTTTTGCAATAAATCTCCAGGCTTCGGAAAACACTTTTTTACATATTGCAATAGAATTTACGTGATGAAGTCATGAAGTGCTACACGACTATCGTATGAGATTAGTATACGTATAACTTATCATTAGGTGTCTCATTTAATGGTGAATTTATTCAAAACTTTTCACATATTTTAAAAATGGATTAGAAGACGGATTTCAAAAAAAATCTCTATGAACATCAAAGACATCTAATATAAATTAATCCAAATTGAAGGGCCATAATTCAAATAGAAATGAAAAACTAATCAAATTCAAGACAACCTAAATGGCCTGCCTCATAAAAGTCGCCCACACACGACACAAGCTTTTAAAAAATTATGATTTTAATCTCCGCAAGCGCCAGCAGCTATAGTTTGCAGGCGGCATTTCATACACATCTGTACGCCTAACTTATCTCATCGTTGTTGCACTTGGTCCCATTTTATATTATGCAAAAAATGTTTACCAATGTCCTATGTAAGTATAATATGTGCATAGAATTAAAAAAGATTCTTTGCATGCATAAAAAATATGTTTATTCCTCGCTTCACTGATATTTATCTTGTTTTAAAATTACGAGAGAAAAAATCAAGCAAATTAATATTGTGCAAGCTTGTTAAATTCATTCATGGACATTTCATTTACTTATTTTGAAATGAAACTGACAAAACACATAAAAACCCCATTTTGTTTTAAAACATACTTTTAAATATTGTATTATTTTGTACTTTGTATAATTTTAAGATTGAGTCAGAGTACTTCATTGAATTGGTTGATTATATTATTGCATTTTTTTGCGTTCGTTTCAAAACATTTGAGAGAATTACCAAATCACAGTAAGCAGCACTGACTAACAAAGTTAAACCGTAAACTTTGTGTATTGCAGCGTAGCGTAAACCTACTTTGCCTACAACACTAACAATGTTTTACATGGTTTAATGCTATGATTTTTATTTAGTTAATAATATTACATCACAATCACGTCACAGATTGCATAAAATTACATTAGAGTAAAATCCAAAAAGTTGTGCTTGTGTATAATAATGAGGATGATATTATTTCATGCGTAATTTTAGAGTGTAGGCATCTAGAATGAAAAATGGTCATGCAGCCAAGTCTAACTTCCAAATCGAATTCAATGTTATCAGGACGAAAAATGTGAGAAGACATGGTCGAGACGAAAAAACCATTTTTTTTATTAGCCATCATGATATAATGTCGTAGTAATGTCATTCAGTTCATATATGTAAAGCACGTACATATACAAGTTATTTTTGTTGAAACATTTTAGTTGTTGGGTGTTGGAGATTATGTCTTGAGAAGTAGTGGGCTGGTGATGATGATGACGATGATGTTGTGCGTAAGGTGATACTCGATAAGGAAATTGTTATTATTATTAATGTTCGCCATTTTAAGGCCCTTTACGAATTACAATTGAGATAAGGATGTCACATTGTGTGGTTACTGTTTCGCTTTTTTACTAATTTTAACGTGTAGTCACAGTTTTCACACATGTCTACACGTCTGGGCTACAAACATTTTGATTCTTTTGTTTGTTGAAATTGAAAGAACCTTATCCGGGAACGACAAGTTTGTTAGCATTCATGCATGATACAATTTCCATTTATATTGCACAATGAAAAATGATCCTTCAAGTTCACATAAGTTTACATACATTAAGTACAAATATCTTGTTTCATGAACTATTTTTCGGACAAACGGGTTGCTTGCTAATTTTACTTTGACTCTATTGAAGCCTTTAACTGCTCAAAAAAGTTTATTTATGGAACTATGTTATTTAAACCAAGAATTTGTAAATAAATAAGTCGCAACATTACAGTGAAGACTATTAAAGTTCACTGAAAGTTTGCTTTCTCGGTATATTTTCAGTATACCTGAAGTAGTTTCAGCTTCAATCAAATATGCATACTATGTTCAACAGCAAAAAATTGTTTAAAATCCCTAAATTCTGAAACATCGGGATCGTGACGTGACTCAAGTCGTAAATTTTAAAACTTCGATAAAACACAAATATTGCATGTAAAACGCATAAACACAGCCACGAACAAGCAAAAAATACATACATTCGTACATATCGCCAAACATGTTTTCCATGAGTGCATGAAAAGTACAGAGCGTTAGAAAAAATGCATGCCGACATTTCAAAGTGCATGCAAGGAAGCGTACGAAATTCTGAAGTTTTAGAAGAATTTCTAATTTTAATTGCTTTTAGATCCCTTTGGCTTTACACCCACCTTCAAATGAAATAGAATATGAAAAAGGAATGAGAACAAAAAAGATGCAAACGTGAAAATCCTTTGTTTGATGTGTCCATAAATTACTGATCAACATTTACTGCATACAGAAGACAATATCTACCCACTGCCTACCTAAATAGCCTTATCTTAGATGTCATGCGATCGATTCAACTTTGCAGTTTGATCTTATCAAATAACGGGCATTAAAACACCCTAAATTCCATAATATACTTATAATACTATGCATTGTAAAACAACTAAGATTTATTTTTATGATTTTGCTTACCTTAACGATAGCACCTCCACATTGATTAGTCGTTTCACCAAACTGATATCATCAAGGTCACTTCCCCTAAAACAAGCAAAGACGACGGTATTTTTTTTAGAATGACTGCTTAAAATTCTTGTTCAAATTAGATCACTTCGGAAGATGAATTTATAGCACTGTGCAATATCACACAAAATTTACCAAGTACCAGTACTGCAGTCAACTAAACTAAACTCATTGATAAACATAACTAAATTAAATTTAGAACTTACCAACAATTAAGTTTCTTTACAGCTGACAAATCCGAAGATTTGGTGCGGGCAATAACCATATCCTCCGTAAGTTTTGTCATTTTGATCCTTTGTATTCTTCTTTATACTATGCAAAAAGTATTGTGCCCGTAAGTTTGAAAGATACGCTGTACATGAGTGTCGGATCACTTGTAATTTGGATAACTAACTTAACTTTCTCCAAAAAAGTTAAAAGTTATCATAAACTTTAGAGAAAAATCCATGTAAACAAATGATTCCTACTTGTCATAGGAATCTTAATGGAAGTACATTGATTTCCTGAATCTTGATTACTCACTGCACATCCAATTTGGACTTGACAGTGCTTTCATGAAATTGCAAAACATCACACAACTTTGTCTATTTAATTTTCTCTACTTAAAGCCTGTGTTCATTGATTCTCTCTCTAAATTGATTGTCAAAGCCAAGAGATTGGACAAAAGACTCGATTTGCAAAAAACCCGAAAGATTCATTTCTCTGTCGAATCGAGTCCAGGATTCCTGCTCCTCCACACTGAACAGATCAGCGACTGTCAATATCCATCCAAACCAATGAAATACGTAATTATCGTAACTTAGCTGGTATAGTGGTGTGGTGACGCTGACAGACAGATTTCCTTGATCTTACACAAAGTAGTTTTCTCCAGCTCTAATGGTGTTTTTTAACTCATTAGTCATTATATCAGTATTGATAAAACAACAAAGAGCGGCTACCAACCAAGAGTATACACAAAAATGAGTCACCACAAAAACACGAGCTTTTCATGTGTAGCTTCACTTACTTTTTACAGGATAAACCCTTCCACGAAAATAACAGATGCATGCATGTTTCATAAATGAATTGGTTTCGGTAATGAGGTCACATTTCATGTCAAATGTGATTACTGATGATTTTAATAATGTATTATTACTATCCAGTACCAGTATTCTGTAGCTGTATACTTTTTTTTTTTACTTAATCCAGATCTTTATGTTGACTATTTCCAGACTTGTATACTCCGTTTCGTTGTAAGACTAAAAGATTGTCAAATGAGAGAAAGCAGAAAGCACCCAAACCTATTCATTGATCCGTACACCAAAGATTGTCGTCTGGTTCATATTCCACACTCGCTACCACACTTAGCAAATAATTTGCAGTAATGACCACAGGTAAACTCGCTCGTGCAGTAAAAATTAAGTTCAACAGCACCATGAAAAAATATTGATGTTGATGGTTGATGTTAACGTGTTCACAAAACACAACACGCAAAGAGCATGCGAAATGTCAATGTAGAAAACTGTTTAGTTTCGAGTCAATGTTTTCGAGATGAGGTACAAATTTGCACTGAACATAGAACAACACAATGGAAATGAATATGTCCCGTAACCGTATCACACTGTTGTGCGAAAATGTTCTCTGAGTTTTGTGTGAGATGAGAGAAGGTGGTAAATGGTAATGATAATGATTATGTTGTGTGATATGATTTAAACAAACACGACGCTGCTGGTGGCTAGTTTGTAGGTACAAAATACAAGAGTGGATAGCACAAGAACGAACTAAACCATTATTGATTTGCAATAATAGATATATAATGGATTGTTGTACATATTCATGATTCATAAAGAGTTAGTCCACACAATGCACATGATGAGTGAATTGAATGGTGTGTCTGGGCTACTCTTCTCTGCTGTTCTCCTCCAATAAGCCAACCAACAAAGTTAAAAGATGAGAAAAAATCCACGCAAAATTCAGCACACAAATTGCACGATAAACAGTTTTTCTGTTGTATTTATTCTGCTGCACACATCACATACTTATTTTGAATACACAAAGTAAATATTGTTGTTTCATGTTTATCAACTTGAGTAATGGGATGTTGATATGATGATCGATCATACTTTAGTTATAGATCAAGGCATAAAGTCAAAAATCCAACATAAAAATTACATACAATTTTTTGATATAAAATGTTCACAAGATTGATTGTTGTAGTTGCAAAGGTTGAAGTAGTAATAAGCAACGGCAACAGCAACAACTTTGACTACGGCTATGAATTGATTGTTGAGTGTTATTTTTTTCAAAAAAAAAAGATTATTTCTTCGTGATACGATCTCTGTCAGTGATGTTATTATTGTGGTACTTATTGAATTGTGTTATACTGCTTTGCATGATGATGTTGATGGCAGCATGATAATAATGTTGGCTGCTCTCTGAACAATAATAATGAATCTACTGATGACTTGCTTAACACCAAAACAACGCCTACTACACTGCTGCTACAAACGGTTGAATCAAGGTACAATACTTTTATTGTAAAAAGTTTTACAAAGGGATGAGGTGCGATGCGAGGAGACGCGGCGGCGATGATGATGAGATGAGAGATGATGGAATTACAATGAGGAGATGTGGTGGTGGCTGATGTGGGCCGATTTTTTTCAGAGCTTCTTGCCTTATGTATATTCAAAAGGAGAGGTGCTAGCAAGGTAATATTATGCTGGCGCTTTGCAAACTGAAAAAAATATCCTCATCATCAGTTTTTTCAAGTAGGTAAATAACTATACTACACGCTTTTTGAAAAAAATAAATCTTTCAACCTTCAGGTTTAAGTTTTAGCACATAACAGTCAAAATAAAAGAGAAGATAAAAGTGCCGTGTTTTTTGAACACACATAAAAGTAAACTTAATATATTTTAAGGATGTTATATTATTGGGATTCACGTTCAAAATGGGATATTTGCATTGTGTGAAAAGAAAGAAAAAGTATTACTGTAATTTGTACAATGAATATAAACAGAATATATGCATATGAACTTTTTATATACTTTACTGTTATTCAGCTAAAACTGCTCAAAGATGCAGTATTACAAATAACAACAATGCATATATTGAATTGGATGGATGAAAAAAATTCACTTGATCATAATATTATTAAGATTTTTTCAGGAATACGTCTTATGTGTGTGCGTGCAACAAGCAATAAAAGAACTTTAAAACCACAACCACACTACTTGGCTCTCACTCAAGATGCCTTGTCTCAGAAGATTTTTTCCCCATTTTACCTGTTGTATATGGCATTCCGCTGCCTGGTCTGCTGATTCGCAATGATATATATACTAAACTAACATAGCCATGTTTTGAAGTTTTCAAAAAAACATAAAAGTAAACCTAAAAAAACTATAAACTTTACAGAGCGATTGTCTTGAGAGCACACACAGGTGTAAGTAAAGTATAAGGAAGGGTTCTTGGGGTTGACTAACTTTTCCTCTTATTGTTTCAGTTTTTCCACATCCAAACACACAGCCATGTAATGCAGTGCAGTGTTAAAATATGGTATGTACGAAATAAAAACATGCTTGGTTTGCTTTGAAGTTTCATACTAATACTTCCACATGCAACGGATTCTCAGATGTTGTAGGAGATGGGGATCAAGAAATCTTCCTAAAAAAATGACAAGAACCACTGTAAATATTGCAGAGAAAGAATGAGGAGGAAGCTCTGTAGCTCGCCCATTTCATTGTGAATTGAGAAGAACATGTTTCTGGTGCAGTAAATGCATGTTTTACTGCTCATATCATACTTAAAACGATAATTGTAGCATACATGAAATGAAATATATGCGTTTTAAAGCTTTAATACATATACTTGTCCATCTAAGAAAAATGAACAGTTTTTTATAGTCTTTGTGCTTTGTGTAATAATAAAAGTTCATGGTAGAATTCCTTTTGTATCTTGAAACAAAAATGCCATTCAGACAGTAAAGCTTAAATTTTTAGATAAGTAAAAAATAGAACAAAAATATAGTTTGCAAGCACTAGTAAACGCAGGAAAGAGAACTAGTTTTAGGCTACTAGCATTGATTGGATTTTTAAACTGAAGTTTATGTTCTTATGAATTTTTTGCACTCGTTAAAAATCTCTTCCGCTGTCACACTTTCAACTTTGCATGTAGATAAGTCTAAAAACGCATTTTACGAAAACAAAATAATTGCTTGAAGATTAGATTAGATGTAATATTTTGGGATCTCGTTTTTTGCATAAACTTTTTCAACGCATAGAACAAAGAACAATAGATGTACGTGCGTAGATTGTGATGTCTAAAAATTCCTAATTTGGAATGAGTTGTACGCAATTCTGCTACGCATTAAATCATTTCATTTTTCATACACCATTTAGCATGTTGGATAGAATATTATATGCATGGGGGAAATTTACAGATTCGTGATTTATGCCGTTAATAATAAATAGATACATTAATTGTTAGTTAATGACTACGCCTGTAATGTGGGCGACTTGTATGAGACAGGCCATTTAGGCTGTCTTGAATTTTGATTAATTTTTAACTTGTTTTTAAATTATGGTCCTTTAATTAAGATTAATTTATATTAGATGCCTTTGTTGTTCACAGGGATTTCAAAAAATCTGTCTTATTATCCGTTTTTTAATATTTGAGAAGTTTTGTATAATTTCAGATTTTAATGAGACACCTATACACAGATCCTCACAATCTAGTCATAAATATACAGGACTTCATAATGGCTTCATTAGACATCAGCCAACAATAGGCAGGCTTTCATATAAAAACAAAAAATGGTGAAATATAACAATCAAAAGGATCTTAAACACACACGTAAGATTTATTTCGGCTGTTGAGCCAGCTAAAATTATTTCTTTGTTCGAAAGATGTGGTGACAAATATAATGTTCTATATTCCAAATGCATTGCATGGAGTTGGTGTTCTATTGATGCGATGGCTATGTCTAAGAAGGCTGGTGTCTGTACAAATGAACCACAGTCCCATATTTTATTCTGATGCCAATATTCTTTCAACCGAAAATATTTGCTATTTGCAATGCCAATTTCATTATTTTCGGCTGTCGGATGTCGAGTTGTGGTGGGGAAATAAATATTGAACTAAAAACGAAAGTCCAATAAGTTCGTTTTTATTTTTTAAAATGCTCTAGCTTCATGGAAGCGTGCAAAGATCTTTGCTTAACTTTTGTATGCCAAAATGTGTATACTGAATCTGATCTGAATGTCATTATGTTAATGATTAAGTGTCAGCATTAAGTATTTAATGTGAAGGGAGACAAAATTCAATGAAAAATTAGCAAGTTATCATCACAATCATCGACCACCTTGGGACTTTTTGGGTTGTTGAGAATTGAGATTGAGATATTGAGAAGACAGAGATGTATCTTCCTCCGCTTGGCTCTCGGTTAATGCTGAATGCTACATTGGCTGCAAACGAGTTTGGTGTAAGTGAAACATGCACGTGAAAACTTCAATGACGTCTGGGAACAAGCGCCAACTTTGGCGATCTCTATAGTTGTCAGCATTCCTACATACTGCACAGGGCTGAAATAACCTTAAACAACAACAACACATTTATCAGATGCACAATAAAGCTCATCTTCATCATACACGTCCAACTAATTTACTGATTTAGATGAAATTTTAATTGTGTTGTGAATACAGGTTAACGTAACAGTGTGGAGAAGCCCATTTCTATACGCTTACTTGAAAATTGGAAATCTTATAATCCAGTGAACAAATTCTCGTAGAAAGAAACAAAAGCTGCACCTTTGCTTTGAACCAAGAAAAGAAAAAGAAAAGTTATTCGGTGTGAAGAAAGGTATGCTTTCTCAGCTTTCACCTTTTTAATTAGTTACATAATGATAAAGATGAAAGTGCAGTGCACTCAAGAAATGTGAAGTACTTATCGTATATAATGTTAACGCACTTATTATAGTTATCGTATGTATTGGCGTTTTCATTGATACATGCACATTTAAACTTTGCTCATTAGCAAAATTATAATATTCCATGCTTGTCATTTATATTTTCAGACTATTTCCAAGATGTCCGTGTCTGCAGATGCAATGGATGCACAAAGAAGAGTGCAGGAGGAGATGGGAGCCGTGATAAACGAAATCGACAAAAGTCATTTAAGACGAATTCAGGTAATTTTCTGCAATGCACAGTTTCACTTTCTTTTTTAGGAAGAAAATATTTCGTGGCCGGAGCTAAATTATGTTATTAAACTTTTCAGAGAAAAATGCACGAATGTTCCGCCAAATGTTGTGCAAACGAACAAGCAACTTTAGAAGAAACGCATAGTTGTATAGAGAAGTGTTCAGGTAGTGTTCATGTCGCCCAAAATTATGTACAGAAGGAAGTTGGAGGGTTTCAGGTTTGTTATAATGCATATATTTAGCTCAAGTCAATCAACTTAATATTTGAAACAAAGAAGAAATCATTCGATGCTATTTTTTACAAATTATTTACAGGAGCGTCTCCAGAGATGTGTTCTAGACTGTCAAGATAAATCTAGAGATCAGCTTACCAATAATGCGTCGGAACCAGAGGTAATATATTTAGCAATTAAAAAAAAATATATTATTACATCCGCATCAACATGATATGGTATTTTATACATATATTTTATTCTGACGTGTGATTTTATTTTGAATCTTTTAGCTGGAGAAACTAAAATATCAATTTGAAACTTGTGCCATAAGATGCGTTGATGACAACTTAAAATTACTTCCTAATTTACTTAAGAGGATGAAAGCCTCTTTAGATAAAGCTAGTAACTAGTAAAAATATAGGTATTTAATTTTAGTCGGTTCTAATTTTTTGAGAGAAGTAGCGACCAACCACAAAACAGTCAGAAATTGGTTTTAAATTCCTATACGTAATTGGTTCGTACATAGTCTAAGATTAAGATGCTCCAAGTTGAAATATTCCCAAACAACAAATTAGGATTAAACTCAGGATGCCAGCAGTTTATACTTGTACCATGTTATCTTTTGATATTGATTAAGGGGTATTACGAGTATTTCACTTGAGAGCAATGAGTAAGTCAATTTAACATGTTAGTGGGGACTTATTAGCAAGTTTGTAGCAAATTTAAAAAGTTAGTTCATAGGAATGTCATTCATTAGGAATAATAATAGTTTTTAGCTTCAAGCTATTAAGGAAGAGAATGCCAAATCATTTTCAATTTGTTAACATTTTTGTGATAGTCATTTACAAAATTCAATGTATTCAGTTACGTAAATTAGTTATTTTTGTAGTTTTTTGACCAAGTGTTTGATTATCTTTTTCGGGACTTAATAAATGTATATCGATGTAGAAAATCTTTTCCAAACATTAATATTTCGAAGCATTACATTACAACTGTTGTTTTTGTCGACGGGCATTATCTGCATGCTTGTATCAGTCATGATTCATGATATTGTATCGTTTTACTTAAATGTGCAATTAAGAAACTGCTACAGGTGTGAATCAACTTACGTTAAATTTTCAATATCCACTTATTTATTCAATAGTATTTTAATTGGGTAATATCGATATGCTTTTAAGTAACAAGTGAAACACATGATTTGGCAATCAATCATCATTACTCCCTGCACTCCGTTACAAGCAAATTGTATTTGCAATCCAAGGAAAGTCGAGATACGTATTTAGCACTTTACATATAAATAGTACAACATCTCATCTCCCTCGAATACTTGTTGGAACCATGATCATTTTTATCTTGTTGATTTGATAAGCGCATTCCAATAATATTTGTACATACTACATGTTATGCAATAGATTATCCAAGACTCCAAAGAGCTATGCATATGCATGCATTTCATTTCGTTGCGTAAAAAGTATTCAGATTCAGGATTCAGAGGCCAAGCAAAATCCGATGTTGCATTGTGTTGGTTTTGCTGTAAATGAAATCTTTCGATTCCTTGCACAATGTCAGATAAATATACTAACTGGTGAAATGCAAGGGAAGCCCATTCATGATGTTGATATTATAGCAAAATAGGAAGTACAGTTTGTTTTGCTAGTTTGTTTGAGCAATTTTATGAGATTACTAGATAACCTCATGAAAGTAATGTTGTCACATTGCTCTATACAAGCTAAGTTCAGTCGATTAAATTTCAGAAAGTTTAACATTTTATGTCTAACATCATCAACTATAAAAACACTGTATTTTTATGCATTTTATTTTGTTCTAACTACTTTAAATCAAAGTTAATAACCCAACTGGGATCACTGATGTTGACTACGTACCTATGCATCCAAAACTCCATCATAAAATGTCAATTTACTTCTCTGGAGTTTAGGAAGTTGTAAAAGAGACAGGAAGGGGAAACTTGAATCTAATGCAAAGTAAGTAGGATACCCAACGCAAATGTACAAAAACTTTATATATAAGATTGAGCCAGATGGAAATGGAAATATTCCAACTCCCTAATCCACATGTGCATGCATACCTATTTGTTTTAACCATCATATGAGAGAAAATAGCAAAATAGGTATGTTTGGTGCTTTACAATGTTCACAGAGTGCTTCTACTAATCACTTGCTCTAATACAAATTAAACATAATCTTGCTCTTGTACATAATACTCTCCTTGCTACTGCTACTTATAGTAAAGAAAACTATTTTAACCAACCTGACAGTATTTCTTTAGTAGTCGGAGGATAATAAATTTTCACATTTTCAAAGTACAGTACATTTCTAGGTCGAGACCGGAGACAACTTAAAATATATTTTAAGTCTAAAGTCTGCGGCGCATATTACGTTGGCATAAATGCAGTAAGCATATAACCGAATGAAAATTCAATTTCTTAAACTTCATAATTGCACATCATGCATGCATGCAATATTCGGGGATACATGTAAATATGTATAAAAGTCTTTTCAAAAGTACTGTATTCCGAAATGGCCTTGAATGAAGTTTTAAGACAACATCATACCACAGCTACAAGGTCTTCTTAAACTTTCAATCTATTATATTGTACTCAAAGTGCGGGCATAATCATAAAACTTAATATTCTGTGTCATGAATACATACAGTTTTATCTAAAACATTAATATTACTACATACACCATTGTATATTAAGTGTGTGTTGGAATGGAGAAATAATCTGTCTCAAATCAACTATTTTTATAACAAGTGCAAAGAACACCTCTTCCAAGAAAAAAACAATGCATGTACAATTTTGTCTATGAATGAGTCAATATTTTTTAATCACTTTGTGTACACTCATTCCTAAGTAAGTTTTATAGCAACTACAATCATCGCACAAATTGCCTCTTATATATGACACCATACAATACACTATAGTCATCGTTTTTAAAGTTCTCTGGATCTTCTCATATTTCCATTCTTGGTAATCAATTATCAGTTAGCGACTTTCTCCCAGTGATTCTTTACTTCTTGACTTCATAATCTTAACTTTACGAACTTTAAAGCTTGGTTTTTTATTTCTCTAACTGCATTGATTAGAAGATTATAATCCACTATATTACCAAACCCAAGTATTTTCATCATAACCAACAATCAACATCCCGGAAAGGAAAATCTTTACTAGTTCAAGGTGACATAAATGGCCCAACAAAATCTATCCGTGGTAAGAAAATTTACTACCCTTTTTTGCTTGACTAGCTATGTATACTATTACTTAATCTTGTTTTCTCAACAATTGTCAACAAAACAACTTTGCTGTGCTAAACTCCTTGGGACGCATTGTTGTTGTGCTTAAAAGGATAACATGTGCGTACGTTGTCTTTGTCTGTGGGTTCATTTGGTTTCATAATCTATGTCGTATGAAAATATTTTGACCTACGTAAGCATGAAAATAATTTTTCCATAAGGACATAAGCAATTACTTCCTTTAAGTACTAATGAGAGCTATGGTTTGTAAGTTTTTGGATAGTCTGAAACTCTGCATGTTCTCTGTTGCCAATTTTTCCCCCGGATTATATGGTGAAACTCCGTGGAATCACTTATTTTCAGAAATTTATCAAGTATCTTACTTGATAATCCAAGTCATTGAACTTAAATAAGAATTTGGAATGTACTTTTCACTTAAATGTGTATGAAATAATAATCATTTTTACCTAAAATAAATTATTACCTCGAATGATGCATGACATTTAACGTAACACTTAAATTTAACGAAGTGCTATGCCCATGTGCTACTAACTTTGCGAACTTAAAATATAGACGGATAAAATTTGTAATCAAACTAATACAAACAAATCTACCATTTATTTACGTCTAAAAATAAGAGAAATGTAGTACACAAGTACAAGCAGGTGTATTGAGTTTGATTCAGTTGAAATACCTATTATGAAAAAATCAAGCCGAATCCAGCTCCTCCCGATACAAAAAAAATTGATTGTTTACGCACTTTCGAACGTTAAAGAGCTTTATACCGGTTTTTATCACTTTAAACTCCTTTTTGCTTTACGAAAGTGTACGACTACGCCGTAATATCCGCCTCAAAAACGGATCCAACTTTTAGATGATATCTAAAACAAAAAGTATGTCACATAAAGTAAAAAACAACATGAGTAACGAATGACATTCAAGAATGTAGTGGGCAATATCCAATCAACTTAGCTAATATTTACCTTTTCTTGTCAAATTAAATTCAAATCTATGTGGCAATGGCAATACCTGTGAAAGATTTTTTATGTTGTATTTTATGCAATGATGCAGTGATGTTTCTTCCTCCAGTATGCAGTCAGTAGTTATGCAATGCAGATTATACATATTTACAAGCATAAAACTACCCACATTAATCATGTCACCAGTCACCATTTAATTTGAGTTATGTTTAATAGGTGAAACATGAGACATGGTTAAGCAGGATTACTATGCTTGCTTGTCTATTTATGCATGCAAAAAAATGAAACTTGTTTTTAGAATCGAAACACATCTTGTAAATATTACATTTAATTGGTTATCATTCTTTCTGAGTATCGCTTGCTTTCATGTTTTTAAAGTATGTGAAGGACGGGTAGTTATAAAAGTTTAATATGCATGTACAGATTCCGATTAATGATACAAACCCAGTAAGTGGTGATATCTTCGTTGTCCTTGAATCAGCTACAATTCATGTCCGAATTAATGGTTTTAAATAGTTAACCCGCTTGCATTAGTAGAACTGGTATTTGATGTTTTCAATCAAAACTTGCATGTTGCTTGGTATGAACCACAGCTTACAATCATCACTAACATCAGAAAAGCATTCCGCCTCTTGGAAAGCTGGTTTCAGTTCCACAGATGGAAGTTAGAGATGAAATGCATGCCTGTGAAGGTTATTTCCAGTTGTTCGTTCGTCGTACCATTGACATAATTTTTTCACGAATTTTTCGTACTTATTGTGCAAGCAAGCGCTAAGAGTATGTAACTGCAACACATTCGCAAATTCAATGATGATCAAGCTAGTTGGTTGTTGCTGGTGCCATCGCGTCATTTATCATGGTCAGGGTCAACCGGTCAAGGAAGGTTGACTGCTGGGCTATTACATTTGATTATTATCCTGACTCTAGTTCTACTGGAAATTGATTACCAAAAGTATTAATTTACAAATCATAGATATAAACATATTTTTTAGCAAGATTTTTCTTTTCTTTTGAGGGAACTAACATAAACTTCCGAAATTCCACAAAACGTATACAATGTATAATGTTTAACTACCATTTAGTTGGTTCTAATTAGTAAATATTTTAATTTTTCAATTAAAAAAGGCAGTAATAATATTATGCAAGTAGGAAGCTACAGTCATTTATGCAATATCAATCAAGTGCACAGCACAAGCCAAATGTTACGACATTTTTTTCTCGATATCACAGGTTTATCAATTTATTAAACCAACATTATTAATTACTACACCCTACACCCACTGTCTTGAAATGTTTTGCAATTGGTAGTTAGCATAATTAGAAGTAAAATCGCGTGGAAAGACCAAGGACGAAGGAAAACATTTTTTGTAAATCCGAATTGCAGTTTATTGACAGAGACGATGTACAAAACGAAGGTCATTCCTTGTTAATGATAACGATAGCTAGTTAAAGTACATAGTTTACAAAAATTATATATAGACTGGCTATAAATAACTTATTTACATTTAACTGTAAATGTAGCAGAACATATCTCATAATCCATCATCGTTTTTGATAATAGGCCTATTTCTTTATGATGGCTCAATAACTTCGCAATATTCTTTGCATTATCTACTAGTTTAACTGAAAATGAAATGCATTTACAATTGTTTTCTCTTTCAGTGATTGTACGCAGTAGCTACTCATGCGTGTAAAACAGAGCTTTGTTCAATTCATTCCAGAGATTTCCCCCAATATAAAGTAGGGCGGCTGTCTTTCCATTTAGTTTTAAGATTAATTTTCCAAGATACGTGCTAAATGTCCTTGTACTTGACTCTGACTCTTGTACGAAAGAGTTTATGGTATGTACTTGTATAATAGTTATGTTATGGTTCTTCTGAGCATTTACCTCTTACTTAACTTGAACTTCACAAATATAAATGGAGATATGTATAGTACATACATACAATAAACATTCCACATGCAACTTTTCATCATACAATTTTGTTATGAAAAGCCTCCTTTCGCAGTGTTACACATTATGGAACCACTTTCATACACCAATCAGCTATAATATTTATCCATTTAGGCTTAAAGCATGACAGCTTAAAAGATAAATCCTTTTTCTAAGCTACTTCACTGATATAACTAGCTTTTATACATACATATTTGGATTTGGTATTACGTACGAGTGACGAGTATGAAAATTAACACCAAACTTCATATATATACTTTTCATAATATCCATTGATTGTGGTTGCACGTTGTTGCAACAAGTAAACATACACATGCTGTTAAAAGCTTGTATTTTTTTGTAATAAAACGTGTATAACTAACTGAGACAGGACATACCAAAAATCTATACAAAAATTGAGTTTAGCTCATGCTTTTTACTTCTACGATTTTATGTAGTAGAAAGAATCTTCATAAAACCAATATATTTAATATGTAACTTAGAAAGACGATGCATGGCTATTAGTCTATAGAGAAGACTCACACAACATAAAAGTTTAGTCTTACCGGAACAGTGCAGGACGCAAGTGGTCAATAAAATTCTTTCATCTACTTAAATGTGAGTTTAAAGTATTACCATTTTTCACTATTTAACTTTCAAGGTAGTGTTTTCTCCCAACTTACAATTAGTTTAGTGTCTTTAAGGCAACTGCAGAGAAAACATAAATGTCCCGCATTGCCCCTTAATTTAATCTTGACCTTCAGTTGCAAACATTTTAAAATATCTAATTAAATATTAGCAGCAGTTCCTTACTGCTACATACACAACTAGAAACTTTAAGTAAAATTAGTATTTAAAGTCTGGAAATTGGTAAAATTGTATAAATCGATTGGATTTTTAATACGCATCACTATTTTATATTCGACAGATTTTGCCAACGCAGTTTGACAATTGTTCCCTACTCCTACTCCTGTAGTGCGTAGACTTTTTTCGTACATTTTTCGGTTAACTTAAATTAAGTGTTGTAATCATGGAGTGGATTGGATTTGGAGCTAAGGTATATACTTAATTTTCTACTTTACGTAAAATTTGTACGCATGCTTACTTTGCTTACACGAACGAGTAACGGAATTTCTTTGTGCTCGCATGTGTGTCATTACTGTATCATCTCTGTGTGTAAACGTTTGTCTTTGTTTGAGATTTTCAAGTGCAACTAGAGCTTGATTTTCGCTTAATGCTTCTAATGTATTCACATTTCACGCAAGAATATACTCATGAATATGCAGCTATATTATTATTTTCAAAGAAGTCCGTAGTTGTTGCACATTTTATACATGTAATTTCCTCATGTATTGCTCATGACTATAAGGACCAGGGGTATTAAACATCAACTGAGTTTACTGTTGATTATTACTTTTCATTTTTTGTGTAATTTAGGCTATGACGAACGAGAAGAGAGCCGGTTCGCCTCATGAAGCAGCGGAATTTGCTGCCATGACCAAGAGGGACGCCAAAATTCGGATGGATCATGAATTAAAAGAACTGACCAAGTCATGCAACCCGGAAGACAAAGAGGTAAAAATTCTAGGAAAAATCAGTTTATCAGAAATTATTAGTCATTTTTAATAATTGTGGGTCTTTTAACGAGCCATTGTCTTGTACACAATACAATTGAAAAACATTCAATTCATAATTGCCTACCTTCAACCGGTTTTATCGAGAATTCGGTGTTATAATTTGTGGCATGATGAAAAAATACTGTATTGGTTAATCGGAACAAGTTTCAAAAGGACATGGATATATATGTTTAAGAATGACAGATTTTAGGTTTCGCTTGTTTATTGCCGGTTGATTGCTGATATTAAATTACTTATGGTAGCGTGGCCAGACTGTTTTTTTTAATTCAAAACTTTAACTTATTCCTATCTTTTCGATGTTATCATATCATGATGATACGTTAGGTCAGGTTATCGGATGACATGGACGTTAATAAAATCATAAAAAAGGTGGTCAAACAAAAATAAAAAGTTTTCATAACAAATTAGATGAATATAATTAGCATAATATGCATTGTAACTGAATCTTTAAGTCCAAGCACAAGCGTACATATGTAGTTTGGTTTTGTGCACGCAGCATACATTACTTTCTTTAATTCGTTCACAAGTGTGAAAAATAGAAAAGCAAATAGTGCGGTTTTAATTCAACCTCTGCTGTATTAATATTACACCAACATTTGCTGATAACACGAACAAAAGCCCTATACATGAATCTTCTAAATATAGGCCATAACACATAATATCCAGCATTAGTAGTACAATGACAGCTTGAAAATTATGTGCTTTATTTGGTTGGTACTTACATATATGTACGAGTATGTATGGAGGAAAAGGATTCGTTTGCAATTATAACGTAGTAAATGTAGAAAATGAACTATTTACCCATTACGACAGTCTTTGAATCATTTACTGGAAACGCTCTGTTAAATACGGAGTATTGATAAGCATAAAATTGTACAAGAGTAGAAGCCATTAATATGTCGTCAAAATTTAGTCACATGAAGGAAGCAGTGAGAAAAACGAGCAAATAATATGTAGATTATTTGTTATCTGTGACAAATTGGGCAAAGTGAGCTCTTAAACGGTTTTAGGAAAACTAATGGTTTTCACATCATCGGTACTTTAGTCTCGTGATTCAATTCGTAGCGTGATATAGAACTATTGTCATTCGTGCAGGCTTCGTTAGGCTCACTGGTTCTAATTTTTAACTTTTTTTTCATCTGGTAAACGTTTTCAAAGTGAAATTTTAGTAAAATGGCAGACAAATTTAGATTTTGTTTTGAGGTAAAGCGTGTTTCAATACACCCCAATTACATATCTGTCAAAAGTAAAGCTTGTGTTGTGATTATGTAGTTTCTTATCATAGTTTTTATAAATGAAATTTAATCGATTTTTTCAGGGCGTGGAGAAGGAATTCGAAGGATTTATGGACATTTTCAACAAATTCCTTCAAGCTTCTGCTACCACCGTCGACTGGAATAAAATTGAGCCCCCACGGGCCGAGACTATCAGGCTCTACAAGTCTCTTCCAGCCCCAGAAACTTCTGAGGTTCAAAAGATGTTATCGAAATTGGTGGTCGTCAAATTGAATGGTGGTTTGGGAACCTCCATGGGTTGCAGAGGACCCAAGTCTGTTATCACTGTAAGTGGATTCTTGATAACTTTACTTGATAATTTACAGAAAATAACTCTTTTGATTGCTTGTAATCGGAGCGAGAGTTGAAAAATTTAATTATGTCTGTACGCATTTTATAGGTGAGAAACGATCTTACATTTTTGGATATGACTGTCCAGCAAATTGAGAATTTGAACAAGACATACAACGTAGACGTGCCACTTGTGCTCATGAACTCATTCAATACAGATGAGGATACTGAAAAAGTAAGCCATAAATCAATTCACCAATGCAATGCATTTAACTTAGGTATTCAGTGAAATGATTGTAAACCTCGTGTTTGGGTTTGAGCTCAAGATAATGATGCTGTTGCGTAATAGCCATCTGTTATCAACACATTAACAGTGTGACTGTAAATTGCTCCATACTTACAGATTATCAGAAAATACACTGGATTCAAGGTCAAGATTTTTACCTTTAACCAAAGCAGATATCCCAGAATCGATCGCGATTCTCTCACCCCAATCGCAAAGACATGCAAAACTAGCGACAACATTGACGCGTGAGTTTTTGAATTCGATTGAGACTTAAATGCGATGCTATTCAAACACATGTATGCGTAAACCATCCATGATTTATGATTTACAGCTGGTACCCTCCAGGTCACGGTGACTTTTACCTTTCCTTTTACAACTCTGGATTGCTAAAACGTTTCGTAGATGAGGGACGCGAGTATTGTTTCATTTCTAACGTTGATAACTTGGGGGCTACTGTTGACTTGAACATTTTGAACTTGCTCATGCACCCAACTCCGGGTCAACAGAAACCCGAGTTTGTCATGGAGGTCACAGATAAGACCAAAGCTGATGTGAAGGGAGGTACGCTTATCCAGTCAGAAAACCATTTGAGATTGCTCGAGCTTGCTCAAGTGCCAAAGGATCACGTGGAAGACTTCAAGAGTGTGAAGAAGTTCAAAATTTTCAACACCAACAACTTGTGGATTAATTTGCCAGGTATATTGGGATATATTATGATGGATTTGGTCGAATATGAGACTTAGCTTTTCTGAGAAACATTTCTGAGAACTTTGCAATTTCTATGAACTTTCAGCCGTGAAGAAAGTCATCGATGAGAAATCATTGGACATGGAAATTATTGTCAACCCCAAGCATCTTGATAATGGACAGAATGTCATTCAGTTGGAAACTGCTGTCGGTGCAGCTATGAAGTGCTTTGATGGATGTCTAGGTAAGCAAGTGAAATTCAAGTGTTTTGAGTTGATTTGTGAATAATATTTAAATTATATATATGTGCATACTTCGTAGCAGCAAATTAATGATGTGATTTTTCTTTCAGGTATCAATGTACCCCGAAACCGTTTCTTGCCAGTTAAGAAGACTTCTGATCTTCTCTTGGTCATGAGCAATTTGTACAGCCTTAAAAATGGAACATTAGAAATGAGCCCATTGAGAATGTTCCCAACGACTCCACTAGTAAAACTCGGGGACAAAGATTTTAGCAAGGTAAATGGAAAGCCATCGCATTGTTCTTTAACCTTAATATCTCGCTGTCAGAAGTTCATTTTTAAAAAGTAATATTTATTTTTGCAGGTCAAAGATTTCCTTAAGCGATTCCAAACCATTCCCGATCTTTTGGAATTGGATCATTTGACAGTATCTGGAGATGTCACATTTGGCAGAGCAGTTTCACTTAAGGGAACTGTCATTATTATCGCGAACGAAGGAAACACAATTAACATCCCCGATCGTGCTGTGCTTGAAAACAAAATCGTTTCAGGCAACCTTCGTATTTTGGATCATTAAAGTAGTATTTCGCATTTTTGTGTCAAACAGGAATGTACAATACAAAATATGGAAAGTACATATGGTATTTTAAATAATCATTTGTTGGGGTTTTAAATTTTTTCTTCTATTGTAAAAAATGTTTTGAATCAGTGATAAAAATGAGCTAAAATTTTATGAAAATACAAACGAAAAAGTAAAGCGTATTTTCAAATAAAACATGCCGTTTTATGCAATTTCTTGTCAAATGAATATTTTGTCAATTTTAAATGTTGAAACGCTGAAGCTGCTGCTAATTCTTATAAAAAATATTCTTTGATTTTTAAGGCAATTTTCGCACACCGTTCGAAAAAGCAGACAATATAAATTTACAAATCAACTAGGTTAATACAAAACTTTAGTACTAATATGTGATTACGAGGAAAATATATGGAATATTAGTAAATCTTTTAAACGCGCAATAAAAAAGTAATAAAAATAAATATAACTGTAACTAAATAAAAAGCCTAAATTGCTATAACTTTAATTCAGCCTATTTCATATCATGTAATAATGCATAAAATAAATGCATGTTTAAAACAAAGAAAAACAACTTCTGTGATGGAAAATCTTAAAAAATATCGTTTCATCTTGGATTTTGACAATCTATATACAAGTTCGTTATATTACTATTACACTATTGTATTGTCTTTTGCAGTTCTTAGTTACACCCTGATCACAACAATGGCAATGGCTATTCTGGCATACGGCTAGTGTTGAGTGTGAGTATACAGGTATTTTTATTATGAGACTTTTGTAATATGTTCAAAGTGACAACGGATAGGTGAGCAATAATAAAGAAACGTATTTGGTACTAACCACATACATTACAGGTGCGCTAGAGGAAACGTAACCCTTTACATATTAGCTACATCAACAATATTCTCTGGAAAATAAACAAGCTAACGTAAAATGGTATTATGTATTGCGTGCAAAGCAATGATTTTTGTGCACTCTTTCAGCGTAGTGCTTTCTAGGGCTGTTGCTATAAGGCAGAATGATTCATTCAATCATACTCGTGCTAAAAGTACCAAATTTTATCATACAGGTTTCCAACTTTAAACTGTCAATCGTACTAAAGCAAGAGAATTAGAACAATTAATTAAGGTTGTAAAATTTCGTTCAATTTGCATTTCTGAAGATCTCACGATTTTGCATATCAAACAAGTTTAGTGTAAGTGAAATGTCAAGACGCTTGTAGTTTTTAACCTGAAGCTTTGCATTATATTTTTAACAAAGGACTTCCAATAAAATACTTCAAAGATGGGGAGAAATGTCATGAAGGGATATCTTGCACTAATTATTTTGCAGACATTAATGAATCAAGGTAAGTATACATCTTTGTTCTGGCTGTGACGTATTTAATTATTTAGATATGCTGACATTTATATTCAGTGATGATTTTTATAAATAATTCATAACTTTCTTTCTTCCATTTTTATAATAGTTTTCGGTTTGTGGTGTTACCAATGCGTAAGTACCCAACCAGGATGTGGTAGTCCATTTGACTGGCGCTGGTACACTTCATACACATGCCCTCATGAACATGACAAATGTGTTAAAATCATCGAAAGGAAAGGAGGTATTAAAATTCAAGATGTTCAAGGGTTTAATTTATATTTGGAAATGAAAAGAATAAAGCTGGAAGTACATTAACTTTCTCCAATGAGTATAACATTTTTCCTTTATCCCATCTGTATACAAGGGGAAGATAAGTTAATAACCTTTTTTAATTTGACTAGCTGACGAAATTATTACAAGAAATTGTTTGAGCCAACTGGAGTATTCCAGACATGACGTTCCAGCCGACAAATATGAAGGATGCAGACAAGCTGCAAAAGATATTCAACTTGCTCACTACGTCAATAACAGCATCAAAGAACTTGACATAAAAAGGTAGGAAAATATGCACGAATTGTTATTAGTATATTCATTTTGTTACTGGCATAACCTCATTTAGTGATATTTCATCAAAAAGTGATATACAACTATTTTTTCTTTAATTCATGCAATTTGAACTTTTTCAGAAATCATTACGATGAAACGACATGGTGCTTTTGCGAGTTTGACCACTTTTGCAACGGAGGGGAAATTCTTTCATCCAAAAGCAAATGGACAATATTCGGAGCCACTCTTGCCGCTTTGACCTGGCAGCTTTACTTCTAGATACTACTCAAATTATACAAACCCATGACTCGAAAGTGTTCCTTACTAGTATAGTAATTAGAAAACAAAATGAAGCCAAATGTTTTACTAAAAAGCCTCATTTTTCTCAGATTATTTGGAATAAAAAACCAAACCAGTGAAATTTTAACCTTTGTATTTAATTTTAAATTATACGCTTGATTTATTAAATGTCAGTACTTTACATATCAATATATACTTTAGACATATTAAGACACAACTGAATTTTCCTCCACCTGAATGATTGTTCTCAAAAACGCAATGTTTGCTACTTTACATGCTCCCTATTCCCGATTTTTTATCTTTTGGGATGCATAACAAGTAAATAGTGTCATAACTTCCGGTGGTGATAGCTGCTGTTGTTAATTGTACTGCAGTAAATAATTTAATAGTTGAAGCAATTTGTACAACTTTTTACATCAATAAATGAAATTTATAACTGAAGTTAAAATGTAATCACCATCAAAATCATTTGCATGAAACTACTTTTAAATCATGAAAACTCCAAAGTATCAACTTTAAAGATCATTTAATTGTACATTTAGCAGCATAAAATGTTTTTCGGATGTAATAATGCCAGCTTTAATACAGGTGGGTGGAAGACCTCTGTTGTTGCCACAATATATACAGGTGTGCCAAGCCAATCTACCTATAATCATCATCACCACAAGCCCACCACGCAACAATGCGCAATGTTTTGGTAAGCCAGCTACTCTCATGATACAACCAAACCAACAACAGAGTAAAAGCCAGGTAGTAAGTATCCTTTGCATTCTTTCGATTGAAACTTCAATAATATGACTGTATTTTATACATACAGACAACCCTATATTGTGTTTTCCCATAATAATAATTAAGTTCTAGTACTACTAGCAGTTCCATTTGAATTAAATAGTAGTATACAATAGCCGACAGACATATGCTCTTAAATCGCATAATTTCTACTGCATATAATTTGACAATTGCTGTGTATTTCAATGCAAAAGTCGTAAGATTTTATTGTGTTGAACTCTTGCATTGCATTGGATATACTTTACGAACAGTTGACACAAACACATCGAATAACTTCAGTTTGCACAAAAATTGAAAAATGTTTAGTTAGTCATTTCGTGATTAAAGTTTTGATCTATAATTATATTCAAATGAGATTCCATAAAAATACATCACAGAAATTCTGTCAGTGGAAAATAAATACATTTCTATTGTTAACTTTCACCATGATATGGCAGCACAATTAAAAATCTGCTATGTGAAAGCTATAAATCCTTACTCACCAAAGCTCTCTATTTATTCAGTGAAGTTTTAGTTTATTTTGTGGAATACCCATTCACGCTATTTTCATAACTATTAAAAAGCAAAAGATAAATTTGCATAAAGACAATTAAATCAACAAAGTCTGTTCCTTGGGAAAGCCTCTCATGGAGCCAGGCACAAGTGCAAGCACTGCCAGTGCGCCGCCAAGTACAATCACCACAAAGTCCATGTCAGTTTTCGTTTGGAACTCTGGAGACATGGCTGCCGATTCAACGAATATTCCTGGCCACATCAAAATTTCTTTTGGCTTTATTGGGGCGGCATTTTTATTTATAATTATTGCTTTCTCAACATCATCATGGTTAGCTACCGATGGAGATTTAGAGAATCCGAAGTTCATTCGAATTGGTAAGAAAACTACACTAAATAGCAATAAAATTTCTCGAAAATAACGTTACAGGTTACATTTTAAAATTGTGTCACATTTCACATTCTGAGTCTGAATTCGTATGAGTTATCTTCGCATGAATGCTTACCAAATATGAATTACTGACGCGTTGCGAGAATTATCTTGACAGACAATGTGCGTTTTATTAGTACATGATGTGCAAATATACATGTCATATTTTTACTTCTTTAAAGTGTTCATTTTGTATACAATTATGATGTTCTTTTTCGCAGGTCTTTGGGAAGGATGCTTCAATAATCTTCAAGATGCAAACCACAATTTTGATATCACCATTTCGGGATGCCAATATCTGCTCTCTGAAGAACTGTATCATTTGGATGATCTCATTTTTCAGCGTAAGAATTAATCTTTTTCGAATATTATTTTCGAATTTAAACTGTGTTTATGATACCAGACGCTTTTGAAATTAGCTTGCTTTCATATATTTACGTTCAGCATTGAACTTTTCAACATCAAAGTGTCGGTCATACTACTAGTACTATGCAACTAGTACTAGTACTATGCAAAATGTACTGAAATTATAAAATGCTATAAATGCTAACATCATTCCTAAAAAGTAATTGCATAATTTGTAGTTCGTGCTAAATGTTATATAACTGACTTTGAAAAGTTAGCTGATGAAATTTTGTGTCAAAAAGCTTTAACTATACTTTTACTAAATGTTTAAGTTTGGTGACAAGTTCTTGGGGTTTTTCTTCATACAAATAAATATATTTAAAGCCTTTTTTCAAAAAAATTGATCGAAAAAATTAATGTTCGTATTTCGTGATAGATAATTATGATAAATAGTAAAATTATCTTCTATACTTCTACTTTCAATATAAAGATCATTGCTCTTCATCTCTTTACGAATTTTAAATAATTTTCCATGAATAATTTATTATCATTGCATAAAATCGAAATGGATCTGAAGAGCAGTTGGGTGTTTTACCTCAAATTATTCGTTATCATTAGCAAATCAACGGAAGGGCGTTGATTAAAGTTTTCCTCATATCATAACCATACTACGTACAACTAAACACATGAATGCTCTATAAGCACACGCATTGCTTTGAAACTTTGCAGTGTAGCATAGCGAGTGCAATATTGTGTAAATTTTTTATTGAATATCTCATCAGTAACGTGAAGATCAAAAACTCCATGAACCTGATCTAAAAGGTGCAATCAAAGAAAATCGTGTAAAAACATTGAAAAACATCCTAGGGTCTTCTAGCTAAAGTCAGTGCGTACTTGCAAATTTCGATTGTACTCATCGAAAGATTTTTAAAAGAAGATTTGAAGACTCTAGCATACCTTTCCAGTAGTGAAAAGTAGTTCATTTCTATTATGAAATATATTAAAATATACTTGTTGTGTTGCATATTACTTGAACTAACAACAAAGCAATAGTCGATCAGTAAGAATAAAATTTCAACGCAGCATAACACGCAAAAATCTTGCAAGTAACATGGAATGGGTGTAAGTACATAAATACGGACATCACGCAATCTTGCCTTGCTTGAAGTATTGCCTACATTGGATTAGTCACCAGTATTATTATTTTAAAGCCAAGTATTAAGACACTCGTGAGCAAGCACAAGAAGTATTACAACGGCTAAAATTCAGTCCTAAGCGAAACAATAATCGTAATACACATACATACATACATACATCGTACGCCCGTAAAAATCAAAAACAAGTGCATTGGAACCAACTGCCACTACCCTCTGGCCCCAACAATGAAATTTACCTGTATTCACACATACGCTTACGCTGATACCTGTATTCATTCCATTATGTGGTCTGTTTGGGTTCTCTGGTACTGCTTTTTTATACAAAGGTCCTGCACCTGTTTGGTCCATCTCTTTACATGCATTATGTAGGTTTCAGACCGTTTCAATGTTCACAAAAAATCGTTGCCCTTTTCTACATGAATAGAAGGAAAGGAAATGATTATACAATCGTACCAAACCAAGAACAACCCCATCATCATCACTGCGTATAGTAAGGGCAAGGTAAAAAATTCTAGCATGTTTAAGAACATAATGCTATCGAAACCCCACCCGCACTCCGGACAATCCTTTTAATACTTTTAACGAACAATGTTTAATTCCAGTAGGATAACATCCTATTGATTCGACTTTTAAGAACTTACACAAGCATGTATGCAGAGCCAGTATAGCATACCTGTACGTTTGAATTTATGATTGGCGTTACTTGATAATAAGTATGTATATGTATGTATGTGCAAATAAACACCTATAACGCATATAGACATTCCATTGTTAAAGCGAATACTTGTATGTGTCAGTTTTGTCCGTAGTTTTCTATTTGGAATTCGCTATTTTGAAGTTACAAAATTAATAACATATTTTTATCCTGTTGTATTCCACTTCATCATTCCGTGACCATTACCATTCATACAACTACAACTTACAACACTATTATTTTTACAATGTGTTCATATATCACTGTTTAGTCTGAAGTTTATACGCACATGCAATTGTTGGATTTTACTAAAACATAGAATATATACTTAATATATTTTTATTATAGCTTTTATAATCATCCTGTTGATCTGTGGATGAATCACTCTGTAACTATTAAAAAGTACTATAGTTTGAACTTGATTTTTTTTGGAGATCTTAAAAATTGATATGAATGAAGGCAAACTAAAAGAAGAAGAGTAGAGAATCAGATCAGGCTATTTGAATATATCCGATTTTTTTCTCATAGTTTCTGCAATACTTTTTTTCTTGTTTTATACCTAATTTTGTTTTTAGTGTGTAATCTCCCGTGAAGTCAAAACAAAAGAGCTCATATATGCGCATGTTTTATTAAAACGATTCAATTGCATGCAAGTAACTAAAACTATTGTACAAAAACAACTCAGAATTGTACAAAAATACTGAAAAATAGTTAAATATTATTAGTATGAGTGGTTAAGTGAGCAATTAGTTTGCAAACCGTGGCGTATACTAAAATGTTTTGCATTTTAACAATGGATTTATGTTGAAATTGCATTTGTTTAGCAAATGCTTTAAAAGAACCATCGAAAAACAAATCCTGTAATTACGCATTTGTCATCACGCCATAAGGAAAACTGTAATTGTATTTTTAAGAGTTGAAAGTTTGTTTTACTGATGACAGAAATTGACGTGACAAAAATATCTACTACATACATTGTATCGGGGTAAAATATTTTTTAGCGTAGTGTAGTATATATGTATACATACCTATACACTAATTTGCACTATTAGTACCACAAGACATGACTTTCTATCAACCCCTGTGACTATAAAGCAATACAAAGTTGCGTCAAACAATTGTCAACTTCATTGAGCACACTTGCTAGACAATGTTTATGATAGTGAAACTGTGATTGGATTGCTGAGACAAAATTGCGTGCTTTGTGCTTACTGAGAAGCTATCTGAAGATATACGTTTTGTTGCATAAAAGAAGGATATAATTTGAAGTGCAACAGTGCAAGATTTCACTTCAATATAATATTTCAGTCAGAAGTAGACAGACAACTTAGAACGGAAGTCGTAATTTTCTGTAGAATATATACTCATTACGACTGATAACCTATATAAAAATTCTCAATTGAAGCGATACGGTAATATAAGCCGTTATAGTTTTTATTATTTGAATTGAGCAGGTGTTGACCTGCAATAAATCTGACATAAAATGCAGTCCTTCAGAGCAGACTATGCTGTGTCTCATAGACCAACTATGATGGATACTCATCCGTATATGAATAACTCATTTTACAAAAAACGGACATTGTCCGGAACAGTGGCCATTTTTGTGTTCCTACTCGCAGTTATTTTAATTCTGGTTGCTTTTGCCACTCCGTATTGGCTAGAAAGTGATAAGCGTATTGTGGGTTCAAAATTTGAAAAGCTTGGATTATGGACTCATTGCTTCAGATCTCTGCCTGATCCTTATGATCCAGCTATGGGCAGATTTTTCTCAGGGTGTCGTTGGATTTTTGATCCATTCACTACTGGATATCAGGAGATCAGAAGTTTTTTAGTTCCTCGTAAGATCATCCATGCATAATTTGAAATATTTCTTTGTTATCTTTCATGCATAGTATTTTGCGCTTGGCGAAAGTTTTTAGCAATATTGAGTTTCATGACAAATAAATTAACTTTAATTTTTTCTTATTTCAGCGTTCTTTGTGGCGGTCCAATTTTTCTTCACCATGTGTTTCGTTACATTGCTCATTGCCATTGTACTTGTGCCAGCCTACATTCTCTGCTTTGGACCAGATCATGACTACTATGTCTTACTTCTTCGTATTATCGGGATCGTACTAATGATATCTGGTAAGACATGATTCTTCAAAAAATCGTAGAATCTTAACTTTCAAATTAGAGGACAACATTTTCAGATTTGATGTCGCAGAAACTTGATTTCAAATAGCGCAAACGTGCAAAAATCTTTTATTGTTGCCCCAATCCCAAATAAAACAAAAATGTGATGGATAAGGTCTGCATTATAAACTATTTTTCATTATTTTGCTATTTCAGCTTTCCTTGGTACAATAGCAGTAATCGTCTTTGGGGCCAAAGGAGACAGCAGAGATTGGATGCCAGACTGGCAGAACAATTACCTGTCTTGGTCATTTGCATTTGCAGTAATTGGAGTGTTCGCAGAGTACGTGGCTGGCATTTTGTTCCTGGTTGAGTCGAGGATTCAGTCAAAGCGGAAGAAGATGCGTGAGTCACATTCTGCATACACAATGGAAACTAAAGCTTGACTAAGGCCTGGTGACAACGGTGATGGTGATGGAAAGGATGAAGAAGATGCGGGAAGAAGGAGTACATGCGCAATGACAAGTAGTAGTGGTATTTTTACAAGCCCCAGTGACATCAGTAGTACAAGTACTTACAGTAAAACGAGAAAAGTTAGAATAGAAGAGGTTGTAATGAAAGATGAAGCTGAAGCATCAACGCTTATCGTCAATCCTCAATCAAACCTCGTCACCACATTATAGTTTCCTAGTTCATACGTTCATTTCTGCTTCATAATTTCATCTCCTGACTAAGTAAAAATGCATAGATAACCATTATGCTTCAAATTAATTAACTGATACTCCAACGATTTGAATCTCAACTCAAATAATTCCACTTGACACAATAACTTCAAAGAAAGTTTTCTTGATTCTGAATCAAACGCACATGGACAGACTGAATACACGGGAGTTTAAGGGGTATAAATTCATGACATCAAGTACATTCTCATTTTTAAATTGACTAAACTCAATTCACAACAGTTATGTTGCATAAATATTTTAATCACGATTTTCTAACTTTTTAGCCATTCTTTTCGAGGTTAGCATTGTTAGCACTTAAAATGTAATATTTCACGAAAGGTTTTTATGGCGCATACGTGACATTACTGTATTGTGTGATTTTCCTCACATTTTGTAAATATAGTGCAAGGAAGAAATTTAAATATAAAAGACAAAGGTAAAAATTAATAAAATGTATGCTATCTCCTTTTTTGCTTTTTGTTTCCATTCTCAAAGTATACCACAAAGAATGTAAACCTTTCCAATAGGTAGCATTTCTAAACTTAATCCATTTCGTACAATCTTGTTCCGTCCACAATGCTTCATCCCTCTCTCAATACTACTGCCATGCCAGTTTAAAGAATAATATTTTCATACGTGGCTTTAATACATGTTTTAAAGTTAAACCCGCATTTAAAATAAAATTAATTAACATATTAAGCCAAACTATGTACAAATTTTTAATACCTTGTATCCTTTTTACTACTACATAATAGTATAAAATAGAACATTTTTCTACTCAAAATATGAGCCATCACGTAATCATAAAATATACTAAACAAGAGAATAATAATTATCTTTTAGTGTAACACAAAAAGTGATCTTTTATCATATTATCATGTGTATATAGGACTACTACTTCAACAAGGTTGACCAAAAGTTGTGAAACGCACACAAGACATAACCCAACGTTTATTCAGAACCCAGATTTATATCATTCATTATATCAAATATCAATATACCTATTAAGTACGAGGTTTTAATATTTATTATAAGTTATCCAAGAAATTATTTTTTCAGTGTTCTGCGAAATCCAGGAATCTAAATAAATTATCCTGGCGAAATCAAATAACCGCCTTCTCGCAAAGTATACATTGTTTGCACCGAGTGTGATTTTTTTGTATGAATTTTCGAGAGTGTTAGCAATTAAGGTATGGATTTTACGCTGGGCTTTATGACAATCATTTGATCTATTTGCTACGTTTTGGAAATATGTTAAATTAACCCGATACATTTAAAAAACTTGTGAACTGGTTTTATGATGCAATAATATGTATGCTACGTGTAAAAAATGGGTTGTTGTTGTGTTGTAGTTTTTATTGTTATTTTATGGTAAACCAATGCCCGGTGTTCTATTTTTAAATCCAGAATGGATCTTTAAATTAACTTACTTAATTTTTATATATGCTTTTATGCTTATGTATGTAATTTCAATAAGATATGCTAGTATTTAGAACTTATTTTGTACTTTGTACGATAAACCGCAATGTTTCAACAAAATGAATGTACAATTTTGCAAAGTATTTAATAAAATATCCCAATATCAAATTATCGTGTGAATCCAAAATGATTGATTTTCATGATTTATGATGCATACTGTAAATTAAATAACACGCAAAAAATTCATCTTCATTTATTTTTGGCAGTTTAGTTTATTGAATATCAATAATTTTTTGCCAAAAAATACTTCGTAATGAAACAAAAATGCATTATATCTCTCCTTTTCATATTGTACTATTGACTTTTCCACAGATTATTATACGCAGAAAAAACATTTTTTTACACAAGATTACATTTATTACAACTAATTCATGAGTCTAGGTTGACTACTAACTATTTACTAACACAAATCCAAAATCATATTACACGTAACGTAAATAGTATCTCCAACGAACGACTGATTTTCTTTATATATCACAATTACATTTTTTAGATTCATTTGCAACAAAGAAAAATTGCAATAAAGTACAAAATACCTGCAATGGAATGAAAGTGAAATAAAAATTAACCTTTTTTCTTATTCATCAGTTCCCCGATTTTATGCTGAGTTGGATTTTTATACAGGAAAAATATCTGGGTATTTTACATTGACTTTAATTGAAGACGCGACGAAGAAAAAACCATAAAAATAATTTCTGTACTAATTTTGGTAACTGATTTAAAACGCAGTCCCACTCGTCGACTTGTTGTTCATGTAGAACTGTTGTGCGGAAATTAAAAAGGTTCCCACGTACAAACAAGCTGCAATCCAACAGTTATATGCATTCTGTGCGTATGCCCGATCTACATCTGCGTAAAATTCTTTCATGTCATTTTCCGTTGACCCGTACTCCTCCTTCAATGGTAAGTCTTCTACGAGAGCAACACTTTTGATGTAAAAGAAAACTCCCATCAGAGCCTGGAAAAATACATACAATTAAAGTGCTTGTTAAAAACCTTAACGTCTCATACAGATATTTGAAGTTGGTTACTTTTTTCGCTACAATTAATTTGAAAACATTATAATTTTTTTATACCAATTGAATAACACCCCATACGCTCAGTAGAAGACAGCAGAGGGATAACTTGGGACCGCAAAGTGCCATCGTGAATTCTGTAAAATCAAAACAAAGTAGTCAGTGAAAGTTCCATTCACACTTTCACTCAGCATTAATTTGTGTAGTGCCATTGTCGTGTCATTTGTGTAATTTTCCATCTTGTACATTGAAACAGTCGTGCAACGCATTATTCTTTAAAATCAGTTAACCATTTCTTACACAGATATTTGAAAATTTCAACTTTTGGTAAGGTAAGTACTGGTTTAGTGTTTTGTTAAAAGTGTTCTTTCTTATGCATAAAAATACACCAAATATATTATCAGTATACAA
>JAQFXM010001067.1:0-36754 GCA_034693345.1 Entomobrya multifasciata | reverse complement strand
TGCTGAAAGGGCTCCGGGATTGGGGTTGAAAAGTTGACTGGAAAGAAACAAAAACGACCCTAAAAAGAAAGGGATAGTAAATAAAATACAACATAAAATACTCAAATACCTGAGCACTGAGCACTTTAAACACACTATCAGTACAGTATATTAATTTTTATGAATGAAAACAAAAATAGCATTTAGCATCGAATTTCTGTGGCGTGTTTCCTTTTTACTCTAAACAATTGCAATTGATTTGACATGCAGATAAATACATATAATTTGAGAAAGGGAAAAACATGCTGATTTACCTAAGGTACTCTTAAATGTTGATGAGAACGAATTCGAATTTTTGGAATCGGTAAAATAGAATAAGAAGGCATATAAATATCTACTCAAAAATCTTAGTCTTCAATTCTCGTTTGAAACCCATTTTTAACCGGACATTAAATAAATGCATGTTAACATCACACCTTTTAATTAATTAAGCCGCCATCCATAATTTACATTGATCTTAGGAGAATTTGTATGCTAGTAGATTACCACACCCCGGTGTTTAGGACGAAACGAAAGTTCAAAACAACGCATAATGGCACAGGATATACATACAAGTACCTACATGCATCTAGAAAAGTAAAACACTTCTGAAAAGTTGCTCGGGGCAAAAATTTCCAGCTACCATCTTTGTAATTTTTGTTGACTTTTTACTGTACATTGTTCAATTTTGCTTATACCTTTTGTACTCTCGTCCTCTGCTACTGAATAAGAAGCAGGTAGCCATACTGTTTTTTATGAGAACAAGAAGACGAACTTCTGTATAAAAGCAATTTACTCTCTTTAAAGGGCTACCTCCCTATCATACCTGTGTACATATATACATACGTTATACTTACATTACATAACAATGCACTGTTACATCATATCATATAAAAGGTAGCCAAACACAAAAGAAATGGAGATAAAATGGTGGAGTATGTTTACAACAATAGCTTACTATAAAAAACTAAAAAAGGACAATGAATTACTAGCTTCCTTAGCATTAATAGTTCTAGTTATTATACTAGTACCAGTACCCCTTTTTTACACAACAAAGTCACTCTAGTTTAAAGAGTCTTAAAAAATGACTTTTTTTGGACTTACCTAACATATCAACATTTATTAGAGCCAGTGTAATATACTGTGCTAGTTTACTTTTTATGACACTTTATTTCATCGTCTTTTTTACCTTTATATTTTTGAAGGGAGAAAACAGTGAAGAACTAAAATATAATATTCTATCCAGCCAGACCAGGAGAACATGGTATTATTTTAAAGATAGGCTCTATTTCTGGCTCTATTATGTCATCTCTTCATGTACTATGTAGCAGCACTCATCTATCAAAGTGCCCTATCAGCATAGTCCATACTTTTAAAATCCTCTTCCGTCTCGGTAGTGGGATGATGATGCTTCTTGAAATAAAGTGCATGTAAGGCTTTTCCTACTTGTATAATATTTCATTATAAAAAGAGCAACCGGCCAAACAAAATGATAGTTTTGTAAGAAGAGAGAAAGAATGGCGATGGTGATGACGACGATGACGACAAGTAGGAAGTGGTTTCGATTGCCTTGTTTCATAACTGCTGCTGCTGCGGGTTTTTCTGGTTGTTATATTATATTAATATTCTCTTTTTCCAAAAAAGAAGAGTAGTAAAGCCCCACTCCTTCTCTTGCTGTTGTTGTGCAAGAAGCTCACATGGTACTTTTGCTGGTTTGGTATGATGATGGAAGTGGTGGTAATAGAAATGTTTGCTAAAAAGATTTTCTCTGGGTAAATCCTGTTTAATGGAACAAGGATCTATGTATGTATGTTATACACTTACGAAAAGCACATTTTATACTATATTTGAAGTAAAAATTGTGGTGGTTGCTCTGCTGTTTTTTTGGTGATGTTCTAATGGAAAATTGTTGGGGGAAAAGAATAGCTGGAGTTTTCGAAGATGCACATGAGAACAAAAGTAATGTGAACATGGACATTGGTTTTGGGAATGAATGTTGCAAAAACAACAAGTTATATTCAGTAATGGAAAAAATTGGATATTGGCTTGTTTGCATTCAATCATGTAAAAATGTTAGATGAAAAATGTAATTTTCTTTATGGATTGCTAAACAGAGAAATCAGGTCAAATTATACAAGTTACACTAAAAAAAATTCATTATGTTCAATAGATAAAAAATGTGTTTTTCAAACGAGCTAATTTCTGGTGTGAATGAACTGCATTACTTGTTTAAATCCTTTTTGTTTCTGATGCCGCCCACAGATATGGTTGTTTTTTATCAATAAAATAAACTTTAAACTTGATTATTATCGATGAGTTAAATTTAAATTTATTCTTTGGGACAAGCATAAAAAATCAAAAGATTAAGTTACTGCTTTCATTAAGAAAATTATATTTGTAATGCATTCAAATCCATGTGAGACTTATTGAATAGTGAGCTGTCTCGACATAGCAGGCATAAATCCATAATGTCCGTCACTTACCCACCCTTTTTAAAACATATTCTAATTTTTGACGTACCTTTTATCATTTTTATGGTTTTCTAATCGCCACTGTTATCCAAGTGCTTTTTGTTCTATTTCAACCAGCCAAACCATTCCCCTTCTGTTTTTCTTAAAAGTTTGTCAACCAACTTGAATGACTCTTGTGTTGCATTAGAATTACAATGCAAACCAACTTGTAATATTAACAGCTTTTACATTGAATTGATTTAACACTATTTTTAATGCGATGTATGTGGGAAGCGATCGGTTCGATTTGATTAAAATCCCGCACATTTCCCTCTTGTTTGAATGCCCAAAATCCGATAATCTTCTTTGATTGCTTTGGTTGATTAAATATTATTCTTTTATAAATCCTTCGCCTCCACCATTTTTTTGTCCTTTTCACCCTCTTTTGTCTTCACTTTTCACAACCAGTACCATTGCTGTTATTTCAAGAGATTTTTTTTCGTGATGTATCTCCCTCATCTGAACTGGCCATCATCCCATCACATTTTCAAACAAACCAGCATCATATTTTTGCCGAGGGAAAAGCAGAATACCAGCATAATAATATGTAACATCGGTTTTTATTTGAGGTGTTCAAATGAATTTGTTTTCCTTAGTTTTTTCTCCTCGATAGCCTCAAAATATATAAAACACGTTTCATTTTTGTACATAAATATTTATGTAAGTTGATAACAATAAATGCATAATTATAGTAAAAGGAACAAAAAGAGAGTCATTGTACTTTTAGAATAGAATAAAATCGTGAATCTCTACTCAATCTAGCTGTTGTTTGCCTTTGGCTACATTTTCTTTCTGCTTTGAAAATCTATACTCTTTCTGTAGATTTTTTTTGAAAATATTCCAACTTTTCATGGACCACCATCTTTTTCTTCGTGATAACATTTTTAAAGCTCTTCTCTCTCGTCGTGACTGTTTACTTTGTGGGCGACAACAACTTTGTCAAAATACTTGGATTCCTGAGAGAAATGTATTTTCCCCCGGACTTGTTGGGGATTTTTATTTTTTGAAAAGTAGCTTGGCAAACAAAGCAAAATACCATCACCATCTCTGAATTATATAGGAGCTTTTTTATTTTAGTTTCTGTGTGAAATTGTCAAAATGATCTGGTAAATATATACTAATTTTTTTTAACATTTCCTGGGCTTGTAATGTACAAACGCAAGTGTAAAATCAACGCACATACACACATGCTTTCTTCATACAATTTTCTTGAGGATAGTGTATCTAGAAGTATGAAAAATTTAGTAATATTCCGAAAAATTTCGGACATGCATTGATTTTCTCATCGTTTCTTAATTATATTCCCTTTTGGGGTTTTGGATAATCAAGAAAAAATTTAATTATCGCTAGTTACAATTACTCCTTTTACGTTTTATCCTACGGAGCTCCCGAGAAAGACGATCTGTCATTACATCAAATCGTAAAAATCTTTCTTTTTATATATCAAGCGTATAAACAATTCAAAATTGATTTTTGTTCTTTTAGGACTTGGTGATGCATGGGGCGCCTTACCTCCCCCACGTGAAAGTACAATAAGGGAACTTGGCTCCCATCTGCTACAGGTAAGCATGAAATGAAGAAAAAACTTGTATTTTTTCATTTTTACTCCACGTAGAAATTTATCTTGCATTCGTAAGGCTTTGCTTGCTACACTGATTAATCATAATTTAATTTCCAAAAACATTGTTTGCTTGTTCGAAAAATGCTTTTCGTGTAGAAAGTAGTGAAAAGTATTATGAATCATATATTTAGCTATAAAGTCTTTTCAATTTAGTCAGTAACATTAATCTGTAGAACTCCGTCATTTTACGTACCTTTATGTTACCCATTCCAAACCAACTTCTGAAATGGGAACAAACATCGTATCACTACTTTTCTTGCAGTGCTACCTACAACACAGTATTTTTTAAGGTTTTACTTATTACGCTTGAATTTTGTATATGTATTCATTTTTTTCTTTAACCCGTTTTTACTACTTTAGCTGTGTTTCCTCTGCCTCTAATAATCATCGTTTTTGGAAAGACAGATCGTGCTCACGAATAGACGAAAGTAATGAATGGCTAATTAAATCAAAATCAGATCAAAACACAGGCTCAACTTATAAAGCCTCTCTACTTTGCCTCTTCTTCATCATCGTCATCTCTTTCTTTTTCTCACAACAACACAACGTCATATAAAACATGGCATTGTCACAAAAACCTATGTACATAATCCATCTAACTTTTATTTATATCAAGCAGAGAGGCTTTAACAATAATATTGTGTAGGTGGTTTGGTTAAGGCAAGTGTGTATTGTGGAGTGGATGCCACTAGACACAAAATAATAGGTAATATCAAGCTAACATAACAAGCGCATATAAGTTTCAGTACGTAACAATCTCTCTCTGAATAATATTCCATTGTTCTCCTTTTTCTCGACGATAGTATCAGTATCCAAGTTTCAAAAATAAACTTACTCACCAACAGCCAGCGAGTGAGATTTTTTTCCTAGGATTCCTTGTCTTCAGCTCAGATCCTTCTTTACTTTACTCCTTCTCAAAATTTATGCTTATTTATGCAAGCAAAACAGGGATAAACGTAAAATTCAAGTAAATTCTTTACTTGGAATAAGCACTGCAAAGTAAAGTGTAGTGAGTGGTATGCGAATACTAAAACAATCACACCACACACACTACAAAATAAAATCCTATTGTAAATTTTTCACGCAGACACCCAAAAAACAAAAAAAAAATCCTGAGAGACAAGGCAAACAACGATTGTTATTGTTGCCTTGCTTTGCCTCATGATGTAAATCAACAAGGATAAATTTTGGAATCTAATTTAACAAGAATGGCATATTATTAAGTTGAATCAGTTTTGTCTTGGAAAATCCACTTTCTTGATATGATATGCATACAAAAAAATTATAAGAAGTGTCAGACGCTAACTGGGTTATTATAATATGTAAGGTTCGATTGGGGCGTTATGAGAAAATACATGCATAAAAATATTTTCAAGTAAATCATGTTTGCATAAATATTTGATGATTACAATGAAACGGATTTTTCTCATCCTATCAGTAAATAAAATAGCATACGTTTCTCTTGAATAAATGTAAAATAATAAAATCTTGATGTGAAAATTTTCTGGGGAAAATAATAAAAGAAGATGAAGAGCTGAGATACTTATCTCCCTTGATTTTTCCCTGGTGTGCGGTTGGTGATAGGTGGTTTCGCTGTGGTGGGATGATTTTTTGTGGTGATAAAATGCATTATGGATTGTTGATGTTGGTGATCCAGAGAGATTTTTTTCCTTTTCTACCGTCATCACTTCTGTGTTTCTCCCTGTTTTTCTAGTTTGTATTTTGTTTGAACTGTCGGTGCTGTCGTATGACGGGCATTTTTCGGCACAATCCTTATCAAAATATCTCTACTGCTTTTTGAGCAGTCAGTGATTTTGATTTAATTTTAGTTTGTGATAAGAGGATTTTTATTATTAGGGAGGGATGTATATGAAGATCTAGATATAATAACTTTAAAGTGATTTTTTTTTCTGTTTAAGAGATCATTTTACTACATTGTATTATTTTTAGGTTCATGAATGAGAATTATTGAGATGACAAGTTACTTATCAGAAATTTTATTCAATCTCACGATTCCCACTTCTTCTTTTTAAGAGTTCAGTTTTAATGTTGGCTCTCATCATCATGAAAATGTCTTGTTTGGTGGTTGGAAAGGTATATATGTAGAATGGAAATGAAGTGAAAACGGAACGGACAGATTTGGAATGTTATACAAGTTTGCCTTCTATTGATCCTGACGCTTTTACGTTGACGAAGTAGATTCTTATTTCTTTTGATGTCACTCAAATGTTTTCTAATTTCTTCTGATCTATGTATCTTGTCGCTATAATCATGTCGAGTTTTCTGAAGTCAGTGCTTTTAATTTGGAGATGATTTATAATGATTCTGTAGTAATGATAGCGCAAAAAAAGATAAGCTTGTTTAGTTGTGTAACCTTTATTATTATGGAAATAGAATGACATGTACATAATATGTATGTTCTTTCTCTACAGAAATCCTATTTACTAATCGGAAATAATTTAATTTTGTTTGTACAGACTTTAGAGGGATTCGTTTTCGTGGTTGCTCCAGACGGTAAAATCATGTATATTTCGGAGACCGCATCAGTACACCTAGGACTTTCACAGGTAAGCAAAAGCTTATGAAATGATTATGATGATGATTGTTTGAGAATGACAGATTGATGTTGTAAGTTATTTGTTTGTTAGTGTAAGGCTTGTGTGGATCATTAGAATGAACAAATTACATGATCCTCATAGACAACAACTGGATTACGGTAGTAATCAGCAGATTCAGATAGACATAATTTCTCCAAGTAGTGTACTATTTTAGTACAGCTTACAATACACTTTTTAACTTCATAATTGAGACTGGAACAAAATATTTTATGTAATGCACGTATGTTTATCAGTCATAATAAATGGCTAATAATCCTATAGGGTTATATAACTGCTAACATAATTTCCTCATTTTCTAATACCACTAATTGCAACTGATCAGGCACTACAAAGAACCTGATTTCAGATGGTTGTCAAGCTGAATTTTTTTCAAAACATAACCAGTGTAATTAAAAAGCGAGATAAAAATATTATCGATGGCTTCAATAACTTTATTTTTGAAATTTACGGACAGACAAGCTTGGAGAATTGTAAAAAATAGCATGGCTTGGCTACTTTTCTTATAACAACTGTAATTGGGTTCTTTCTACTTACTGAATGACGAGTTCGTAATCTATAGCTTTAAAAAATCCGTATACCGTATATTAATATTCCATAGAAAGCATAGTCTAACAAATTTGTATGCAACAAATTCTGAACTCCAAAATTAAGATAAATTGATTAAATATGTAGCGTTATCAATCGATTAACTTTTTTTTTAAATGGTTCAATATCTGAAACTAGCTATTCTGAATAGAACTTGATATTACGAAAAAGCTGAAAAATGGTATATATCTCCCACATAAGTAATTATGCAGTTTATTTTGTGTGACAAATTATGTTGTTACATTTTGTACCCAATTTTTTGACATGTGTAAAATTCCTACGATCTATCAAGTGAAGTGTTGGCTTGCTGTACTTGTACCAGTGCATCTTATGCACAGACAAAAGAGGACAAATTGCACTCAATGATAATCATAATCATCTGCTATTTTCTATCTCACGCACATTTAGGAGCACATATTTTTATAAAATGTCAATAGTACATTACATTCAGTTGTTCTCTGCAAATGCAAAGTAAAATCTAGACTTTGAGTCTTTCGGTGTCTTTTTCTTAATAAAGTTGTTAGAAAGATGAGAAGGAAGTAAACTGTTTTTTTCTACGCCAAATGACAAACTCTTGAGATAAGAAGTGAAGATGCGTACAATAAATAACAAGTAAAAATAAGTTCTTCTTGGAAAAGGGCAGTACTCCCTAAAACTAAAGTTAATACTCTAGCTAATATACACATAGTCATATATACTAAGTAGGAAGTCTTTACGAAGATCGTGCCAAAGTGAAAGAATTCCGGATTTGGTTTTTTTGAAATCTACACAAAGACAGACTTACACCACACCGCATGAGAACGACTTTTACAAATTACCTTATTGCAGGGACAGGGTTATAATCTTGACTGTATGTGAAATATCTGTAAAAAGGATGGTTGGTTTTGTTACAAAATCTATCTAACAAACTTGAACTACTATCACTAAATATTTTTTTTTGAATGAAAGGTCATTTGTACTATTTATTTTTACATGGTTTGTTGTAGTAAAACAGATTAGTTTTACAATGATCTCTAAAATTCAAGAAAAATTTCTGACAAAATATGCTCATGTTATGTTCATAGGTGGAATTAACCGGAAACAGTATTTATGAATATATTCATCCAGCAGATCATGAAGAAATGAATGATATACTTTCTGTCCAGCATCCGATTCCTCATATCATGCAAGGTAACTTTTTTTTTGTTCAAAATCTTATCTAATAACCACAAGCTAAAATCGCCTACAACCTATCTGGAGTAGTGATAAATTTTCACCAAGCGTACTAATATGATTATTGACTTTTAAATTTGTTAAATTTTTAGAAATTGAAATAGAACGCGCATTTTTCATTCGGATGAAATGTGTCCTTGCCAAACGAAACGCTGGACTAACAACCTCTGGATACAAGGTAAAATCACAAAAAACATTTTATTTCCTCAACATGTACAAAATCTAAGAAAAAACTGACCTACGCATTGTATTTTTTTGTATTCTGGGACTTTCGCTTAGTTGGTAATCCTTCATAAACTATTTGTCATCATTATCATATTATTATCATGCTCGTTGCAAATAAAATGTGAAAACTGCGTAGGTCATATGAGTACCCGAACAAAACAAAAAAAAGCCGACAAGTTTATTGCTTTACTTTTAAGACTTTACAATTACAGCAAACAGAAAAAAACAAGATTATCTTGCAAGATTCATTTATCATTTAAATATTGCTACCAAACTTCAGTGAAATTGGACCAGTGTGTTACAACCAGCAGAAAACATGCTATCTCTTTCTTTCTAAAAGAACATCACTGCAATAAATGTCGAATTTCACGAAAACCTGACTAATTGCTTTGGTTCGTGATCGCGCAAATGGTGAAGAGGATGATCCGCCGAGAACGGAACGAAGGGAAAGCCCTCACACTGGGGCTTGACTTTAGTTAACCTAAACAAGTAGTTAAACTTTTTTTGGGGGTCACACGCACACACACAAATAAAATAGTCTTCGTGTAGACTTTTCCTTTTGTACAATAGGCTTATGTTATATGAAAAAAGTTTTTCAAGGGGCAATGCGATATGCAACCGGTGGCAATGATTCTACAAACTAGGCAGACAAACAACAATAATCTCTTTTGTCGTTTTTCATTATTATCATTACATATCAATATTACTGCAGAAGAGAGATGCAGTTTGAGGTGATCAGTTACAGGATTAATGCTACAAAACAGAATAAGTGTAAGGATGATTATGATGACGCTTCTTGAAATAGGCCACTAGAGAAGTTTCACATTATATATTACGCATGTACCTGAAATAAAATGGAAAGATTTGTTCACACCTTACCTCACGCCCAGACATGGTAAATCAGTAACAATAACAAAAAGCAATATAATTTAAGTAGCCAATAATGGATCCAATAGGATTAACTAGAAAAAGGTGTCCATTCGCTGAAGGAATTACATTGCATTACAATTACAACACAAGAAGTAATCTCTATTTGCGGCTGTTTCGCTTCTTGAAAGTCAACAGTCAACTCAGGTGTTCATCATCTCTTCCAACAAGCGGTTGGAGACGTAGAAAATTCTAGTTCAAAATTAAAAATAAATTATTTAAAAAATATTTTTATTAAATCTCCCCGCGAGCGAAGAAGATTTTTATTTAACTCAATCTGGGTTATTGATCTTTATGTTTTTCAACTCGTGTCGAGTAATTGCCATTTAATTCTCAATTTTTTACGATTATTTTCTGTCAAAATCCATTGATCTCTGTACTAAATGCACTTAAATATATTTTTATACGACCTATTATAATATGGAATAGTTTAGTTGTAATAAAAATGACATTTGGCATTCAGCGTATTACTATTATTTTTACTTCACACACAAAAGTCAATTTTTATTATTTAACCTCCCGATGTTGCATTGCATATTATAAAGCGGCGGTGTACGAAAACCGATTTGATGTTCGCTCATGACATGCCAGCCATCGGAAGGATTATGAGTATGACATAGAGAAAAAAAAGGAAAATGATATAGATATTTTTACTATATGTACGCAGTAGTAATTGTATATACGTATTTAACACACAAAAAAAGACAAATTACACGCGCGTGACTGCACAAAGACCAAGTGTCGTTTACCGAGTTTTACACAGTCATTTAAGTTTGAGCAGTACTACTGCAGCATCACTGCTGAGATTGCACTAGAAAAATAATGAAAATAAAATAAATGTGTAATTTTTTTTTCTTATTGAGCTAAAGCATGTGAATGACACAGTAGCTCTTTTACTGCATGCATACGCCCTCGAAATTTCGAAAATAATAAAAGTCAAAAGAAGCTTTGGATTAAAATGGTAAAATTTTATGAATGAAAGTGTGAAAGTCAATGTCTGTTCGAAAATTTGTAATTGTAAAGATTTTTTTGGGGAAAATTGCAAAATATTCTTATAAGCCAGACATACTTGTGACGCCAAGAAAATGTTTTTCTTGAATGAAATGAATGAGTCGCCAACGCTCAAGAAAGTCCCAATAATTTCACAATCAGTCTCCTATCATCCTGTCTACCGATGAATAATATGAATTGAATGGATGGATCATGATCATAATTCTAATCCTTTATTGCCATCCAACAGGTAATCCATTGCAGCGGCTACCTGAAACTAAAGCCAGTAATAGGAACGGATGTAATGGGCACTGGAAGTGGGATCATGGAAGGCACCACAACAACAAATGGCTTGTCCGGTGGTAGTTCGGGAGTTGGACTGCAAAATCTTGGTCTAGTGGCAGTAGGTCACTCTTTACCTCCGTCGGCAGTGACAGAGATAAAAATGCATTCAAATATGTTCATGTTCAGGGCGTCGCTGGATCTCAAACTCATCTTTCTTGATGCAAGGTATGATGTACATTCAAAGATGGCTTTGCGTGAGAAAACAATTTCACCTTTTCCACACTTAATTCGGTATTTCCTTTTGTTTATACTTTTTTCCCTTTCCTTAAAACAGAGTTGCAGCCCTGACAGGTTACGAGCCACAGGACTTGATAGAACGTACATTGTATCATTATATTCATGGTTGTGATATAATGCATATGAGATACTCCCATGCTGTGTGTAAGTTAAAACATTCATACAACTTAATATTGGACATGGGGCAAATTGAGACTCAAACCATTTTGTACCCATATGATCATCATCAATGTATCTTCAATCTTTATAATTAATTGGCGTGATTGTTAATTTCTCATGATCTTTCTTTAAAATGTATACAGTGTTGCACAAGGGCCAAGTGACAACCAAATACTATCGTTTTCTTACAAAGAATGGTGGCTGGGTTTGGATGCAGTCCTATGCCACAATTGTCCATAACTCGAGATCCTCACGTCCGCACTGCATTGTCAGCGTAAACTATGTGCTCAGGTGAGTAAAAATAAATGCCTTTATGGTTTAAAAATAAACATGAGAACAAAGTAATAAAAAATGTGTTCTCATGCAAATTAGCAGAAATAATTTTTTAAATGCTTATTATTTTTTTGTGTGCTTCTCAAATGTCAATGCATGTAGCTCTTGTGAAAGTAGTGAGCTTATCATGACGGGAGAACAAATTGGTCAGAAGGATGAACACGGTAATTTGACGAATCACATGTCGTCCTTGATGAATTCCTCATCTCCTGGGAGCAACATTAAAAATGAGTCAAATGATGGCGTAAACAATGCCACAATAACGCCAACTGTTACAAAAGTAAGAACGCCGAGGAACAGACAAAAGAAGGCTGTCGCTCCTTATACCGTACCCAGTGAACAGATATCTCCTGTAAGCTGCATATATATTTTTCAATTCAGCATGCAATTTTTAAAATATGGACTTAATTTTAAAATTTGAATGTATTTTTACTAAAATTAGAAATCGGAATACAGCCCCGTAGCTGCAGGACCTCCACCTTATGATTTCAATGGCGGCGACCCTCTAACATCTGCTTATGGCAATTACCTGATGCAACCCGGCACCCCATCCCGACCAGTTCCCGAATTTACAGAACTAGGTGGCGCATCAGCAGCCATGTATTATCCCGGAGCAGCAGCAGGAGAACGAGCAGTTCCCTATTCTAGACTTATGGACTATACCCCAATTGCTGACTACGAAACCACCATAAATTCCCCAGCATCAGCCATTTCATTATCATCTATTCCAAACGTCGGATATGCAGCATCCCCAGCAAATGGGCGTCCCACTAATTGTTACAATAATACTGCTGCAGCCGTCGTCGCTGCTGTGATTCCACCTAATGCTTCCCAAGTAATTGTGGGAAATCCAGAATATACAGGTTCCGTCACACCTACAAGTCATCATCACGGAACAGATTGGACGGGTACTGACACCGCTGTGACCACATCCGCCACCACTCCCACCAGAGATGGTAATGCCAGCACAGATTCCAATCATCATGAACAGTATTACTACTTCCGCTCTTGCAACAGTACTGGTAGCAATGGGGGTACAGGGTATAATAACATGCATAACGGAAATCAGCAGGGGCACCATCAACAGCAACCATGTGGGATAACCCCTCATTTCCAAAATTTTGCTCAGCAGCCCGCTCAGCACACAACCCACAATCAATACGGCAATAACAATAACCGTCATTTAGCCCAACAACAAATGCACCAACACCATCATCAACAGTATTCCCATCATCATCATCCCCAACAACATTACAGCGTTCATCATCATCATCCTCAAACGGAATATGGCTCAACAATGGCATCCACCACACCGCCAAATAATCAGAAAAATAGCACCTCAGGTAGCCCAGGAGCCAGTCTCAATCTCAGTCATTTATCAGACAATACTAATGATTCATCAGGGTCAAGTGGTGGTGGTAGTTGTTGTGGGGGTGGTAATACTCACAATAATAATCATCATCACAACAGTAGAATTAGGGGAGGTGGTGCAGGTGGTAATACACCGATTGCTGCTACAACTCCAACCGAATTAGTTGCGATTGGTGCAACCACTGAAATGGTTTCAGCACCTTATCCTGGTTATACGAGTGTTATTGTAGATCCCCATCGGTTGACTGATTATGATTGTGTTAATTGTAGTTGAAAGTCTCCAGTATAGATTTATAAATTAGAGTAATTAAAAAAATAAACTTGCAATACAAACAATCGTAAAAATTAGGTCTGATAGCTTTTTAGTGTTTTAGGAAACTACAGTTAAATTGTTAAGAGCTTATAATGTGTGGTTGTTAAAATGACTGTACATTTTGTAATGTACTTTGCATGTAAAAATATTATTTAACGGTGATACATGATAAATATTAGCATACAAGTATTATTTTGAGGATTATTTCCAATTAATATGTTGTGAACATTGTACATTAATATATTTATGTGTGTGTATATATTATATATCAGTACTAAAGTACTATGTACTTCAATATATAATGTCAAGTCATTGTTAGTATTTTTAATTTCAAAAAGAAATTTTCAGGAAGCCTCTACCGAATTTATATAAATACCTCAATTAATTTTAACTGATATGCTATGAATGAGTTCCATTTTCCGGTGCCATGCTATGAAATATATTATAAGTATTACACATTGATCATATTTAAGTTTTTAATTTGTTTTAAACATTGAACCTCATCGACATTTAAAAATACCTACATGATGGCTTTACTTTTCGCTCTGATTTCTTTTGTGTTCAAAAGTTTACTTGATCAGTATTGTAAATAATTTTTAATTTTGGAAACGTTTTGTATTTATTCCAATTTTTAAGAGAATAGTTCTAATTAACACGAGATTATTTTATGGGATTTTTATTTCATGTTTTACTGCCAATTCAAGCATAAAATGAAGTACACAGCAAGAACCAATGCGTTGTATTTTTTGTATACTTTCAAGAAACCAATTTATAGTTGTGAAATGTAATTAATTTCTATAATATTATATGTAAAATAGTAAAAACGCTAGTATATGTGTATTTTTAGTATTTTAGTGTAACAACAAAGATCAGAAGAATCAGTCTTGATCTGAGTTTCAAATGATAATAATGTGAGTATAGTCGAATTCGCTGTGAAGTTATAAGCATGATAAATAAAATGTATGATGAAAACTATTTTAAAATACCTTATCAAACATTATTTATGATTAGGACAAGTACTACGAATTGTTTTCATAAGTTTTCATATCATGCTTTTGAAATTTGAAATACAGATGAAATTGGCTGAAATTCGTTATGTTTATAAAATTTCATGTGTGGTGAAGTGTAAGTGCAAAGGTTTGACACAGGCTTGGTTGATAAATTATCAAAAATAATAGTAAATCACAAAGCTCATATTTCACTTGCATGTTTCTAAGGTCTACGATAATCCTAATCATCACTCATCAAACTTGAAAGAATAAGTTTTTTATTAAATCATGAAATGTAACATTTTGGTTTTGGTATGCTACGAAGTTTTTAATACATTTCCTATCATTTAAAAATTTATTTAGACTAAAGATTACCAAGGTCCTTCAGGTCATCATGTATAGCATCCATAATTTCTGACATTGAAATCTTGACACGTATTTCCGTAATAATCACTTACCCGAGCAAAGATGTGGTGGCGCACAGTACACATCGGCAGTCTAAAACTAGCCTCGTGGTCCGCAGTCCATGATACGATAACCCTTCGTCAAGCTCAAACAATATTCCAAACCACCTTATCAGCATATCTGGTAGCAGTCAAATCCTTAGATCCTCTTGTAGTCGTTGGCGTAATCTACCCAAAAACCGTGGAAAGTCTCCTGGCCTCAGTAACTGATCCCGACCAATTAGCACCATTCATACAGGAGCCTGTAAATGAAGTGGAAACTATAATATCGAAGAGCTTCCTTCTAATGCCAATATCTGGTGGGGTAATTGGAGACTTGGAGGATCATTTCGAGAAGGGCATCCAAAGTATCATTCTTCATCGAAGTACTCATGACTTGTCGATGACTACTAATTCCAATAACAATGAGGAAATCGGAGCAAAGGAAAAGAAGCACATTATTGCTGTCGTCACGAAAGTAGATCTGCAGAAATGGATAAATGAAGTTGAGGAGCATCACAATATGAATTGATGATGGGGACGGGGATGCTTGCCTAATAAAAATAAAATGATTTTTCAAAATTCAAGTCAAAATTTAATGAGCTAAATTTTCGTGTAAATAAATTCATTGCGAGAATAACAGTTTATTGTTTCACGCTTTATTCACTTTCATCACATACTCATCACATTCATTCACTGCAGACCTGACAAGTGGCATCGGCACCATCATTGTCTAAGACACCCCTGATAACCTTCAGGCTTCATGACCTCTAGTAGATTTGTTGCGTTGCCACACATACGATATATTTTACCATTTCCCCCAAAAAAACTAGATTGTCTTTAGTCCAAAAGAAACCATATTTTAAATTTTTGTAACAGCAACGAACCATCCATAGTTGTCCGTCCCAATTTTCTTGACATGACATGATACATTCATCGTATAATATCATAATGAGCAAGAGAAAATTTCTCAAGCGTTCACTGTTACTGTCTGATTGTGAGTTCTAGTTCTTTTGAGATACAAACTATATTTTAAAATGTGGAGTTTTGCAACACACGCTGGAGCCGGAATGGCTATCGCTGGATTGACAGCGACTTACTACGCATTAACCCGGAGAAATTATCAGGTTAGCATTTATCAATTCGATGATGCACATTTATGAAACAGCATAATGTGTTATGCCAATAAAAAATGTATGTCAATTTCTATTTTGCTGAAGGGTGAAAGAGAAAGAATGGCACATGAGTCCGGATTCGGGGATGGATCTCAAATAAGAAGGCTCTATAAGCACGATGATGACGGCCAGTCCCTTAGCCAGTCTCAACAGCTACTGAGAAAGGAGCTACAAGAGCTGTCAGTTTCCAACGGAAGTGTTTCTGGACTTAATGTACTTTACCAACAGAAAAATCCGATGCACCCATTTACCCGAAGTAACTTTGAAATAACCCCAATAGTCAGTCGAGTGGACACCCGGCCATCAGATATATACTCTGAAAATGAACTTAGTGAAGGCGACATTAGTGCTCATTCTATTATCGACGGCTGTGATGATGTTGGTGCTGGTGGCGACAATGAAAGTGTTTTTGGAAGTAAGCCAGATCTGGAGAAAAGTGGAGAGAACAGCGGTAGTGGGTCTAAAAATGGCTCTTCTGGTTCCGATCAGCTTTCAGAGTTGGAAGCCGCCCCAATTTCAAGTGAAAGCACGTCACCAACCAAATCCGCTGAAATAAATACAGACGACATGGAGGATATTTCAAAGCAAAGTACCATTCAACCTATTACAGATACGAGCACTACTGAAACAACTGGGGAAATTGTAGAGCAAACCAATGTTCCCGTGAAATCTTCCACTGAAGCAAAACAAATTGAGACTGAGACTGATGACAGCCCCAAATTGAATCCTGTACAGGAAACCCAATTACTTCAACGAACTCCATCGCCCATCTGCTTCTTCAAAAATCCAGGATTTGGCAACCGATATTCTGTCAACATGAGAAAGAAGAAAGCCGAACTGGGTCCACTTGTTGCAGCAACTTTTTCTTCTTCAAATATTAATCTGGATAAAGCTACAGAAGAAAAACAGACTGCTTCCGCTTCTGAAAAGGTGGTGAAAAATGGTTCCCAGGATGCCCCTCTTGTTGAAACTAATAAACTTTCTTCATCTTCCAAAACTAAAGACAGCACACAGTTTTTGCTCTCACCTATCTTGTCCGAGTCGAATGTATCCATTTGTGACCGAGATCAAGATTTGCCAGAAAAAATGGTCAAGAAGCGCAAGAAAAGACAGCCTTTCAGTCATTCCAAGACGGATGCTAATACTAAAGTGGTTTCTGACGCCAATCCTATGGAGGAAATTACTAAATACAATAAAACACTGAAAAGAAGTAAAGTTCATACTTCTCCACATCCAGGTAAAGCGGAAAGTGTGATGGAGGAACCTCTTATAAGGCTGAGGTCAGATCCCGCAAAAAGTAATTTATGTCGGCTCTCCAAAAAATCAGGAAAGCCAGTTATTGTACCGCAGTCTTCTTCACGTCCGGAGTCCAGTGGGGATTATGCACCTCCTCCAAAAGTTGACCCTAAAAAAGTGGAACTTTCCGAAACATTGGATATTCCCGAACAAAAAGAAATTCATGAAAAGGTGGATCCCCCCAAAAAAGTGGAAAGCACTAAAAAGCGAGTTACATTCAAAGAAATTCAAGTGGAAGAAGTAGAGATTAAATTGGAAGATGAAATTTTTGATAAAATCGATCTGGATGGTAATAACAATACTAATTCAAAGGAAACATCTGTCACAGAGGAAGACTTTTTGAGTAACACTTCCGGTTCCGGTGGTGGTGGTATTTGGAAAGAAAGTGAAAAACTGAATGATTGTGGTGTGATATTATCAAGACCTGCATCTTCAAGCAGCATTGGTAATATTCCAAGCGATTCTTGGATAGCCTTTCCAGTTAGAATCTGTACAGATTTAATGAGGACAGTGACAATACCTTGGCCTTTAATTGGACTTTGTGTGCTGGTTGTAATGATTGCTGGATTTTTGGGTATCTTTTTGAATAGACTAGCGGCTGTCGTTGATCGTAAACACAGAGAAGTTCAACTAGACTGAAACTAATACATTTATGATATGATTGATGAATTTTATAGACAAAATGGATGGTTTAAAAAAATGTTCCCGTTGCTTTTATCTAGTCAAATAAATATGTACGCAGTGTATGTGCACTTTGAAAAAATAGTTAATTGTTCATAAAAGTTAATTTTTATTTCTCTTCGTTTAAATTTTAATTCTAAACGACTAAAAGGTACATGGTATCTCTCATTAAATATTTTAGTACAATTTACAATGTTGCATGAAAAGTTACATGAAAATATTTCCGTTTGAAAAATCATTTGAACAATTATTTGTTTTTTCTGGTGTTGGACTAACTTGTCCAGAAAATGAATTGCGACATCCCATCACTTTAAAATATCCTCCCTGAATGATATTAGCACTAAACTTGTAATCATTCCCATTCAGCACCACCGAGCCATTTATAGTATTTCCACTTATTCGACCACAGCAGCTACCCTCTTCAAAAAACAGCACAGGCTCCTGTGTACCATTACCGTTGACCACTGCTGCAGATAACACCACATTGTTGGCTGCAATCCGTAAAGTAGCTGTGTTAACTACAAAGCTTTCTATGGCTGTATTGTGACCCTCGATATCCATAGCTCTTCTAGATTTTTCTATTACAATTCCATGCAAAGAGTTCCCAGCACCTTTTATAGAAAAGGCTAGATCGTAACCAGAAACTGTGAAGGAATGCAAGTTCCAGTCATTTCCCAAAACGGTGAATGCTGTTCCATTACCGTTCCCAACGATTTTCGTGTTGGGATCTTCTGTTCGAATTGTGATTGGCTCGGATGGATTTCCACTCACGTTGAGAATAAAATGCCCTCCGTTGATACTTTTTTCTCCCAAAATTATGGTATCTCCAGGTATTGCTTTGTAAATGGCGGCTTGGAGTTCCTCCGAGGTTTTCACGGTTATATTTGACATTTCTCTTACGGTTGTTTGAGTTTGTATAATCCCCACACAAACGGAAATGATAAAAAGGATAGCTAACGCCATTTGCAGTTCAATTTAAAGTCAATTTGTTTCAATCGATTTTATAATTATGCCCATTGGGAATAAATGGAAATGAAAAACGCTACGAATTGCAAGTTAAATTTAAATGTTTTCAATGAAAAAAATATTTATTTAAGTAGATTGTTAGAAAGAAATGAGCTGGCAAAAAATGTTGCATGCAGATAAATGAATGACAATCGACAAATGACTAAACATTTTTTACACAAATGATACAGCAATAAAAGTATTGAGATGTGTACTATCAAAATTAGTTCACAAGCTAATTGTTATCTTATATATTAAACTAACCTACCTTTGTGAAAACAATATGGATAGACAATGGCAAAAACATATTTATTGAGGTCGGCTGCAAAACTGTAACAGCGACAGCGTGTCACTGGATGAAAGACCTACAAAATAGTTTTATGAATGGTAAATCATAATTATATGAATCATATCACTGCAGGTGAGTCATCTATAAAAAATTAATGTTTCCAGAATATGGTAATACTAGGAAAATCGTCCATTCATTTACTACTTCTAAGAATATGTAATGTTAGTTTAAGTTGTAAAATGAACAGTTAGCAGAAATGAACGAGAACTCATTAAAATATTTATTGTCAAAGAATCGGCAGATAATTTATTTTTTCTACTCATTTAGGTTTCTTGTTTTACTCTGTTTTCAAAGATGGTATAAAGTCATAATATCATAAACGGCAGAAAAAATTCATAACTACGCCCATCATCGTCCCGAAGTGCATTAACTTTTTATAGGTTTTCTTGTCTACTTAAATTTTTGTTTTATGAGCAGTTAATTTGTCGGTTAATTTGCATATTGTACACATAAAAAGGCTTTTAACTAACATAAATCAACAAGATGCTCCTTTGCTCTTCAACTCAAATAACTTCAATAGTTTATAAATTTCACTACATGAGAACTAGTCTCCAGAACTGAAGGTCAAGTTTTATCTTCTACACAATGTGTGAGAATATAAAGCTTTTTTCGATAATTCCAACTTCTCAAGTTATGCATTCAAGTTATCCAACTATTCATTGATAGCTTTAACGCCAAACCATTTTGCTACACCGGTGAGTCCATTTCTTGTGACCTGAGATGAATTTGGACTTTGCCAACTAGGGACGAAAAGGGTAGACGGTAGAATGGATGCAAAAGGTGACAATTTTAAAGGTTTTAAATTAATTCGTCAAATGTAAACTTTAACTTTTATTACTCTTCTCGTTCTACTCATTGTTTAAAATTATAATATCATTGTTCATTATATATAGAATATAGTACTACAACAGTGTATGATGTAAATATGTATGTTCATAATAGGAATATACATATTATCATGAGTAGGTGGTGAACACAAGAATTTTATGACGAATGAATGATATAATATAAGCCATGTCATAATCATAATTGCTACAATTACAATTTATATTTACGCAACAAAAAACTAACATAACGAATAATACAGTTGCGATAATAATACCGTCTCAATAAAATATATAGCGCTTCATCATCCTAAATTTCTCTATTTTTAGAGAATACCATCAAACAAAAAATTAATCACATTTTGATAACAAACAAGCTTAATTACTACATTTATAGAACTAGATGATATGACGTGCGTCAACTCAGTGTAAACTCCTCGGCAGTGATAATTTCAAAAAGTGTAATAATATTTCACTAAAATAACGCTTAAAAAGTATTTTCGTTCGGGGATTCGGAAACAAACTGTACAACAATTAACATAACATGATGCATGCATAAAATTTCTTCACAAGTTTGATTACAGAAAAAAAGTGAAAGCAAAAAAAAAACAGAACACGTACACAGACTTATCAGATAACCTGGGTGTGGATCATAATAATAAATTTTTACTGTTGAATATACTGTTGATTTTTTCCTACATAAAAATTCAGTATTATTTTATGTATTTAAATACATTTTTATTATTATAGTCCCAGTCCTGTAAAATTATTGAAAGAACTCCGTCGCTTTATTTTATGTAACATGTTTTTTTATAGTAGCTTAATATCCTATTCATAATTAGTTATTCCATGACCTTAATTACTCGTTTTATTAGTTGAGTAATTATAATTTCAATGGTATTATTATTAAAAATTAATACCTGTATTTAATTACATACGTTTAGTTTTTTTAACAACTCCTTTAATTGGCGGAACAAAAAAAACTCCAACTCATGAATTATTCATTTTACATTTTTGACTACTCCCAATCCAACTAGCTTGGCTAACAGGTATACATAAATGAACAACAATTAACCTGAACGTTCCATTTACATTATAGCAATGGCACGTAAGAATATACTTATGTAACATTAACACAATAGCAAAAATCACAAACACAGCACAGCTCAATATAAACATAAAGAATACTTTTCGTCATCATCGTGAAAGCAAATAAATTCGTTCTATTCTTTTCATCAAATCACCCAAATCTTAAATCATAGTCCTTGCGCTAATTTTTTAAAGCAAATTATTCTACATCCTTCCGCTAACCTTAATTTTTTTATTATCAAATTTAATTAGTGCACATATATTTTTCTATGTGTGTTTATATTTGAGTCAATACTTTTTTTTAGTCTGGAAGCATGTTATTAATACTCGTAGTTTTTTAACTGGGTGTACGTTTTACAAAACAGATACACAATTTAAATTTATTGTAGCTGTTCCTATTTAGAATCTAAATGGATTATCGTTCCTGTATGATGCCTTGTTAGCAGGTCTTGCCCAAGCTGCTACGACAAAGGTTTCAATGTCGCATTCATTCTCTCCACGAACAATTTTGAATAGGCCTTTTTCACCCCATTTATCTCCCCACGTGTTGACAGCCAACTGTGTAAAACAGAATCATTTTTTGAATTAGCGAGCGAGATTTTAGATTGTTATTCATAATTTATTAAATTCATCATTTTTAAGTTTCTAGTAATATAATGGGCATTCAAAATACTTTCATTCCTGCTTCAGTTATATCACTTTTGTTCCACTATTTTTTTGTTTAGTTTTAATACTATTTATATTGATTATATAAATATGCAGGTTTTCTACTTAAATAGATCGCAAAGCACCCACTTCCCAAAAGAGAACACTATAGCCAGAGAAGAATCGCAAACGACCAGGCTTACGTTACGTACGTACTACGCACGACTTAATAAGTTTAAAAAACTCGTTTTAAACATAAATAGTTTTGTTTTCTCCTTACCCAATACTTAAGCATTTCCCCCTCGTGGAACTCTTCACCCCATCCAATTAAACGTACAGAGTGATATCCCGTCCTCTCACCAGGTCGTAAACCAGATTTCTTGTAGACTCCGCCACGATACATGAAAAAATCTGGCGATACTGACATGACAGCTAAAATTTTTAAGAAAACGAAAAAAGTGAATAAAAATACTTCATGCTGACATCTTTAGATTATTCGTGCGACTGCTTGATTTTAGTTTGCAAAAAAGTAGATCATTATTAAGATTTCTTGGTCAAATTCGAAGAATGAGAACTGCGCTTTAAAAGCGTAATGATGCATTCTACACAACGTAATAGTTTCAATTTCATGTCTGATTTAGTGCAAAACATGTGCTGCATTTTTTTCTTTTATGCGAAATTCCATAAAATTCACGAAAATATATTATCATTACCTTGAACAGGTCCATAGGTCATAATCTCATATTTAATATCATTCTCCCGACTACTGATTCTATACGCCGGTTGACTGCGGTAAAGTTCAGTGCGACCACTAAGAAGATTTGATGATCGACATTGGTTGATTTCCAAAAGGGATTTTATTTTCCGTGGAATCGTACAACTTCCTTTGGCTCCTGATGACCCACTCTCATACGGGTAGCATTCCTCATCAACAATCCTGTACATTGAAAATTTATAGACCAAAACTTTATATATAGTAAGCATTATTATAAAAAATCTATTCATCTTTATAAACCTAAAGTACTAAAAATATATTGCGAAAAATTCGCTCCGGTGGTAGTGATGCGATGCGGTGACTTGTTCCTTGCACTTATTGTTAACGATAATTGAGTGCGGTTTCCTTTGTTATTTATGTTAGTACCTTGTGCACTCAATTCTTTTCATAATATTTTTTGCCAAAAGCATTTTCATTCAATAGCCAGCCAATATATACGGTATGTAGCACTCGTTTAAGTGATTTTCAAGTGTTCTTCTGCTGTTGCTTCTAAACTATTCTAGCGATAGCTTCACAGAAAAAAAAATCCCGTAGAGAACGAAACTAGACAAAGATATCGAAAAAATTGAAAGAGTTTTCGTCGTGCAATAACCATGTTTTTGATTTACGACTACAACTGATAGTGTGCTTCTCTACAAGCCTCTTTTTTATTTTGAATCTTATTTCAATCCCCGTATACAATCTACCATGGGCCATTGCACTGTAAAATACACACAGGGATTCTAGTTTTTAAAACATTTATAAATTCAGATATAAAACCGAGTAGAAACTCAATTGCATGGATGATGGCATGTCTACAATTACAAGTGTGTACCTCATATCATATTACTCGGTTGCATTCATTGTTTTTAATAAAACTTAACTATTATCAAATATGATGTATGAAATGAATCATTAAACTTATTATTGGAAAAGACAGCTAAACTGCTACTGGAAATGAGAAAGAGAGAGACAAATGAGCAATCTGGTTCTACACGTTTTAAAAATGCATCAAAAATTCTCTACGTGTTTCTCTACTACAAGCAATGAAGCAGCTTGTGGTACAAGTAAAACATGTGTGACACTTGTAGAGAATTGGCGTAAGCTCATGCCTGTCAACTTCAATATGATAAATGTTCACGGTACATTTACAACAAGAGCACTAATTAATGTGCTGTTTGGTACTTAAGCATTCTACTATTTTATGTGATCAAGATAATTGCAATTGCTAGGCCAGATGAATCTCAACTCAACATGATACTACATAACTTTTAGCCCAGATTTAACAAAACCACAGAAGAACACTGTTTTTAGAAAAAAGGCTTGTAAAAGAGAACTATTTTGTTTCAATTTGTACTGCATTCTAGAAAAAAATATAGCAGCAGGAAAAATTACGTCAGCAAATAATCTCGTAAATTTTTTTAATGTAAGGTAGATTGAGTTGAGACACATACAGCAACTATTCAAATTTGATAGCATTCATCCATGAAATCATCATCGCACCGTGACATTTTCATGAATGTTCATTGTGTTGTATAGCTTCCTGCATTGCATCATTCTATTTATTCTGTGGCATTGACATTCTATGCAAAATTCTACGTTAAGCTCTTTTTTATTTGCTTCGTGTGCAAATTCCCAATTTTCATTTACTGCATTTTTTTCGAAGTGTTTAAAACGGTTGTTCATATGATTACATGCATAGCACATATAGATTTTGCATAAAGTTTTAATGACATTTTCTCGGAAATTTTTCTACAAAAGATATTACAATAAAAGAAGAAGAAAAATTAAGTGACTTACCCGTATCTTCTCATAAAATTCCACGCCCTGTCCAAGTGTCCACCTTGACATCCTTGTTGGCCTCGAGTGTTACAAGAAATCAAATGCTGCGGAGCGAGCTTGACATTTTCAACTCCTTTCGACTGTATTGCCAGGCGGTCCGCTGTGTTATGTCAGAGAATAAAGATAGAAAAATTGATTAGGTATTTGTGATTTTTTTTCACGGAAAAAGTCAAGCTCTCTATTGAGCACCACATGACATTATTATGTATTCACTTCCTGCAACGTAATTTAATCAAAATCACCTGTGATAGCAGAAGTAGTGAAAGCCCAATCACTTCCACACCATCCTTGATTTTGCACCGGATGAATTTTACTTGGCCATTTTGTTCTGGCATCAAAATTTGTAGGAATGGAAGTCTCATCGTAAACATACTTGATCGGCTCCATATTTCTCACCTAAAAAATGGGGAAATGCCAAAAAACTATCATGCAGAAATTATTTAATTACATGATGAAAAGAACTGAGCATCATGAAAATGGCAAAGAAAATCAATGCAAATCTGGATTGTTTGCTGGATTTCAATTGCTTGTTGGACCGTTAAAGGAAGGATGAAGGTTCAAAAACAAAGCAATTTAGTCATATAGGCATATAAACAAAAAGTAACTTTCTTGTTTCTTGACTTTAAAAAAGTCATGCGAGCATGTGTATATTTTGCGTAACACTTGGCATACCCCACGTTCCGGTTCCAAAGTTCCAAGTTTGTAGAGTAACGCATCTGACAACTTTCGTCCCCAAAAGTCTGTATAGTTAGCGGCTGACCAACTGTAAAAGCCTTCGTGCAGTGACGCCATAAGACTTTCGTCAATCACACAATCATTTCGTTCACAAAGCAGCTCAAACTTTGTGGGATCCGATGAGGATCGTTCGCATTTGCTAAACAACACAGTGAACACAAAATAAAAGATAAAATATTTAAGGTTCATTAACTCTAATTTCTTTTATTATCCGAATCCAACCAAAGCGAACATACTAAAAATATGTTTAAGCCTTACCACTCATTGCAGTTGATTTTCGTGCTTGCTCCTAACGCAAAATAGTGGCCATTATCGAAGCATCCTAAAATACATTGAAAATTCGGTCATTTAAAGCTAATGCTGCATTTGAAAAACACAATAAAAAAGTTCGATGTAATTTTATATGAAAAGATGCTTGATAAAATTTGACTTGACTGATGCTTCACATAATTTTACTTCAATGAGTACGTGATATGTTCATGCAAGAGTGCGTTTTCTTGACAATTGAATTCCGTTATTGCATAAATTGCTCAAACTATCTTCAATGCTATCACTGTAAATAAACTACGTACGCATTTTTGACGTAGTCTCAGTCAGTAGTCTGTCATCAAGTCAAGAGTTGTAATCATCAGAGGCGAAAATTTCATGTGAATATTTTTACCTATGCTACCAACAAACAAAACATGGAGCAACCAAAACATTTTCCCAGTGAAACTTGCACATACAACCGGAAGTTACGCAATTTATTCCACAACATAAGCGTTTCAAGTAAAAATCCGAAAAAATTTGTAAAAAGTGACACGTTAATTAAACCAGGTACACTTGGAATACTGCTTTGCATTTTAATTTCATTCGGTATTGTTCAGTACTCCTGCTTGAAAACATTGAAACGCTGCTTCTCTTCTGAGAAACATGATGAAATTGTACTAAACACAGGAACCCCCGCTGTTGTGAAATCGTCTTGTGATTGTGACAACTTGACAGAAAGGGAAATTTCCACATCTTTTTCATCATCATCATCAACAGCACAAGTTCAAAACAGCGGAATAAAGGAAAATTACTCGATTAAAAAGCAATTACAGATTTCAGAATCAATTTGGAAGCGGTCCGTAGCTCAAAGACACGCGTGGATATCCACAATAGCGAAAAACAATTTGACTCAAGTAAATCCCTGGGATGGGGATAACTACGTTTTCTTTTGGAACTACTTTGCTCCATCTTTTAATTGTCCTCATTCTGTCCAACGAGTTGGCTTTATTGGAGATGGAGGTAAATGGATGTGTGGACTAGAATTGTACGAGACTCAGAAAATGGGAGATGCTAAGCCTCCTTGTATAATTTACTCGTTTGGAGTTGCTAATGAATCCTCTTTCGAGGCAGAAATCCTCAACCGAACAAATTGCCAAGTATTTGCGTACGACTACTCTGTCAAAAGCATAGGCTCCCCTGTGGAGCCTACAAATTCCCGAGTAACTTTTAAAGCGCTTGGAATTGGTAACAAAAACTTGGGCAAATTTCGTACTCTGAAAAATATCATGGAGCAGAATGGTCATGAATGGATTGACATATTGAAAATGGATATTGAAGGTGGTGAGTACGCCGCATTGGATAAAGTTATGCAAGATTTTCCTCCTGATGACTGTTATGATAAGAGTGACAACAATCATCGAGGTAAATCATCATTCTCTTGTGAACATAAAGAAAAACAACCTTTGCCATTTGGACAGCTTTTGTTGGAAGTTCATGTGAATACGAAAATATTTCCCAAGTTTTATGAATGGTGGGAGAGATTGGAGGCGAGGGGTTTAAGAGCCTTTTATTCTGAAGTTAATCATGTTGCTTGTGCGATCACAATGGTTAAGCCAAACTTTGTTGAGTATTCTTTTATTAACATTCGAGGAAAACATAGACTTTTGCAATAGGGCCTGTTATATTGCTATGTAATTCTTGTACCTGGAAGGAAGTAATCTAAAGGAAATACATTGTTGTGTCGTGTTATGCTACTTTTATGCTGATGTCAATAGGAAACGGATTCGGATATTGTTGTGCACAAAGTTTTTTCATTAAATCCATTTTGATACTGAATACTCATGTATAATAATTTTTGTCTTTGCAAAACAGAAATGCAAAAAAAGTAATAAAAGTTTTATCTGCACTTGCAGCATAACCAACAAACCAACCTACAAACTCACGTTTTGTCTTTTGTGTTTATTGAATCCGGGATGGGATATGGAAAATTCATGAATTTTAATTCGAATTCACATCTACAGCGACAAATTGAGAAACAGTTATGTTACCTACAATGCAATCTTATGTTTTTATGTTTAGTTTAAAACACCCAAACTTTACTTTTTCTTTGCATATTTAAGTGCACCTGTCACATGTGTTCAATTGGAAATTCATTTTCATTTCATTAAATTCAAGTTAGTATGATGTGATGGTTTTGCAATAATCCTCTGCTGTTGTATGTACATTGCACATAAATCTTTAAGCTACCACGTGGTTCCTGCCCCCCTTCACCCACTTAATTATACTTTACTACTTTCTGATGCCATCGTCGGTTAGATAATTTAAAATGCTATGGTCGTCTTGTCGTCTATTCAGTTTTTAAAATATGTTTCTCATTCCCCCATATGCTATTTAATCAATTTGTTTGGCTTGTTCATGGCATATCAGTAAGGGACTGATGCCAGCCGACAAACGTACAATTTCAGCAATCGCATACATTTTCCTCGATTTTATTTCCATGCATATGATTATCTACATGTATATTTTACAAGCAGTTGCATTTTCCGTCTTCCATTTACAGTACAAGTAAATATATGGCCAAAAAAGTTTTGTTTGTCACTTGGCCTTAACCACAACTAAATTAAATGCATTCCGTTGCATCGATCCATTTTAAAATGCAAGATTATATACTGGTAGATGTACATCATCCATCCTAATCAATATAAACACAAACTCAAAATATAGGTTGATGGGTGATGATGACTTCTATTTAGTATCTCAGCAGCTTAAAATATATTTTTGTATTGTTGCAAAGCCTGTCTAAATATGTAACTTTAGACTTAGACTTTATTATTGTAACAGATTGGGTCCAAACTACGCCTTAACATTGCAAAAGTTGAGAATATAACGAAACTACAAGAATCAACTGTAGCCTAACGTATTTTTGTACTGCACTATATTGTACTACAATCATTTCTCACACCTATTAAACTGACAACTTGATCACGGTTTTTATCATCCGTCTCGTGAATAATTTGTCATGAATAGTAAACCACACAGAAGAGTCTTGACCAGAAAAAGTAAACCCCAAACTGAAATTAGTTTTTAATTGATCAATTTATCATGTTCTTAGACCCACAGTTGAGGCACTTGGGCGTGCATTAATTCGCATATTTTAGCATACTAGGTTTTCAATTGCAGCAAAAGAGCTTCAATCCGCTACTGAGGCGTCTTTGTCTATTGCTGCTGTCTAAATTATGTGTCGCCCTGACTTTCTATGCACATAGCCTGTAGTGCATACTAATTTTAACACATTTTTTTCTGATGATGATATGAACTTTATGAAAAAATGATTTAATTACGCTAATAATATCTAATTTTAGATCACACTTACGTCCCTCTTCTGCAACTTCCTCAGGGGGGCTTACGAGTTCGATACCTAAACAATTTGTCCAGTAATCGGGGCAACCTGAGAAATGTACAAAAACGTTAGGATAAGCAAACCAACCATAATTCCAAACGCATAATAATGACTTCGCCAGTTTTTAATTTGCGTAATTAAATTTCAAACATTTTTCAGTTTCATTTGTAAATGCTATGATGAAGTGCATATTAAGCACTTCGTTCTTATGTATGCCAAATATCAAGATGGTGTTCAATCTACTATTACTTAATTTTATTTCTTACAGTCAGAATTTTCTGTCCGGTTGCAGAAATTGTCACAATAACAAAGTGTTCCTAAGATTGGGGTAGAACAGTCATCCACACGACCTGGACAACAACCACCTATTCTTCTACTACAATATTCGCCCTAAACCAAAACCAAAAGTTAACATTTAAACTTGATAATTTTATTAACAAAATGTTTCCAAATATGAGATATACATATAAATCTACTTACCTGAATATCAGCAAATTTACCATACTGGGCCGAAGCAGTCACTACCAAGAGCACCAACACCACATTTAACACGAGAACTAAATGGCTCATTTTCGACAATCCTATTATTCCTGGCTTCCCCATTCTCAAGCCTACAATTTTAAATCTTCTAAATTCACTGCTATTCTTTCTCTCACATGAAAAGTTGTTATTCCTTTCCAGTGAACACTTTACACAGTTTTCATCCAATACATTAACCATATTCACATTCCTTTCTACTCACAAAACTGCAATAAAATCAGAAATCAATTAATATCAAACCCCACACCTGTGTCTTTTATATTTTACAATGACATTTGGCTTCTGAAGTTGCCACTGCACTGCTGTCCCAGTCCCAACGAAACACTTGGACAAGAAGACAAACACCAGCAGTAGTTCCTACACACTTTTATCTGATTTCACTGATGCGCGGTGACGATTTGATAACAACTACAACCATATATAAAACTTGTTTGCACCTTAAATACGTGGAAAAATGTTCTCTCTCTCTCACTCACCACTTTGTATACAATTTTTACCGACGACAGTTCCTGGTCTTCTGAAGTTGTCACTTGACTTGACTCACAAACTCAACAACGAAGAAGATGCATCAAAAAACGAAACGAGTGTATCAAATTACACACACATTAAAAAATTTGAATAATTGTCCTCGTTTTACATGATCACTCGTTCTCTGGTGATAATGATATCATATTCCAAAAAAATCCCAGTACTCGTAAAAAAACAAGCATCAAAATTGGTGACCACCACATAAATCGTTTCGTAGTAGTAAACCAAGCAACGTTGCACAAACTTCTACCAGCGTTCAGCGTACCAAGCCATCTAAGGTTGGAAGGTCACCAGCACCACAAACTGCATAGTAAACGTGCACTCTACTAGAAAATGTATCCAGTGCTAAGTAATCTTCAAGAATAAATGTCAAAAAAGAAATTCTCACTCTTGTTACTATTCAACTGAACTCTTCTTTAGTCCACTGGCACATTTACCAGTGTACTGATATCTTACTAAACTTTTTTTTCAAGCTCAAGACAAAAATTGCAAAGAGGTGAGGAGGAGACGACAGGATACTACACACTCATACGAAGTTAACACGCTGCAAACAAGAAAAAAAATGATGGCAAAAAGGCCAGGACGCCAGGCATAAATCTGCAAGGCCAAAGTCAGGAATAATAATCAGTAACTAATTTTTTTAGGCTTGTCCCACGTTACGTTCGTTATAAGTTGTAATATTATTATAACACGTTGTGTTATAATACTGCGCGCGACGATGGTGAGTGATGATGCGATGATGATGATGATAATGCTCACTCCTTATCACTTACGTATTCATACTTTTCCGATGAAATAACATGAAGATGAGGAAAATGATAGTGAAATACGTTTTTATTTGGTGATGGTGGAAAAGAGAATAGATGCAATTTGTGGAGAGATGAGGTGGCGGCGTAGGTGAAATGATATAGTAATATCAGAACAGCAGGAATCCCAAAACAGTCACACTTTTTCTTTGCTTGTTCGTCAGAGAGCTTTGCAATTTCGCTGCACCTGTAGTTTATCAAAAAATGCACAAAATTTTTTTACAATAAAAGGTAGAGCAGTAAAATGTGAAAATTAAAACATTAAAATGATGACTGTGACCAGCGACCAGCGTAAACAAAAAAAATGTGGCGATGAGTTCACTTTTTTAATATTTGCATATTATTCCACACCAACAACCATGCGGACCTTCAGGCCAGGCAGGTCTGGTCAAATTCCAGTATATGTCTTGTATATTGTCTACTAGACTATATCATTATTACTGCTAATTTTTGTAAGTTTGATGTCAGAATTTTTGCTAAATTAAATCACAACTTTTTTAGGATTCGGAATCCTGTCGCCTTTCCATTTTCCTTGTCTTAAATCAAGCTCTCTACACTAAACGATCTTTTATAGGCTAGGTTAAAAATGTTGGCGTTGGCATTGGAATCTTTGCCAAATAAATTAGTAGAAATTATTCAAAACAAAAAAGAAAACGCTACTTACCACGTAAACTGGGAGAAACTGGAGATGAGATTACAACATGCAAAATTATGTATGAGAGCAGTGTTTTTCCTTTTCTTTAAATGATGATCATGTAAAATGTAAAGAGAGAAGATTCTTGTGAAGATTTTCTAGCTGCCTGTGTGGTGGTGGTAGTGTTGGTTCTGCCTTCATTGTGGGGATCGTTTGTCACTTGTCACAGGAATGTCGTCTGTTGTCACACCTTCCTCAACAAGCTGTATACTTACAAGAAGTTGACACACTCATTAATTGGGATGGATAATAATGGGGCTGGGATAGTGTGCTGGGCATGAACACTTTTACAAGAACAACAAAAATGATGACGGCTGATGATGATGGGAGAGACCACAGGGTTGCCTTATTGACATTCTTCGGTAATCGTGAATAGAATCTGAAATGGAATGAAAAATGAGAGAGAAATGAACATATTATAATATTTTGTTATCTTTATCCAAAAAGTAAAACAGTAGGAGACTATGATCGGCGGAATAGAAAACGACTTATCATAGAGAGAAACGTGTACATGAGTACTATTCATTTGTCAAGACAAGAGTAGCGAAAATTGCAAAGACCTTCACAAAACGCTTCCCAACGTATCAGTTGTTGTAAAGCAACTGTGAATGATAAACGAGGAGAAAACAAATTCACAATTTTGTGTCAAGAGGGGAAAATTACGCAAAAGCTTTTGTTTTCTCACGGCACGCAGCGCACTATTCTCTTCACACAAAAAATGATAGCCATAATCGCAGCGCACACGCATGGGTAGATTGTATATTCTACTCAAGTTTCTCACATACACAAGAAAAGTATGTGTAAAACTTTTCTGAATTTCTTGGCTTGGCATCATTACAAACTTAATAGTCATATCATTTTCATTTTCACACAAAAATATTACAATTTTTTTAGGGGAAAGATACGCTACGCACATTTTACGCACCTATTTGGCAAAATTTTTTAAAACGTTTTACTGTGAGGATCATGCGGATGGACATGATATGTAAAGCACGTAGACATGACATGTTCTCTCTCATGCATAAATGGATAGTTTTGCTAATGACCGCTGACGTTAAAATACCCTACCTACCTATGTGTGTACTGTGTACAAATTCATAGGTTTATTTCCTGTTTTCGGCCACATATTTTATGTTTTAGATGAGTTATCTCTCAAATCAAAAAGTCGCAGTAGTTCGCAGTTCAGTTTGAAGATAAAGAGAAAAATAAAAAAGTGGCGCGTTTCATGTTTCTTATCTGATGATGCCACAAGGTATAATATTATATATCCCCGTCATGAAATCGTAATAAAATCCATACTTTTTTTATTACGGATATGCACATGAGACAGTGATTGACAGATACACAGGAGCATTTCGAAGCGTGAACGCATCATTAACCATTTGACAGATAATCAGTTGCTAAAGAAGATTTAATGATGGGATTTTAAAGGTAAAAATCGCCAATGAACTAAAACTAACGATGATAAAAGATCAAAATCAAGAAATTAAAAATACTTCGCTAAACATAATTTTCAATTTACTTTTATTTTTCTCTATTCATTCGTGCTCAATTTAGCTGATGCCTTTTATAAGATCTATTACGAAAAAACGTACCAATAGTCGAATTTTCAAATGATTTGCGTACAAATCAAACATAAACTGGAAAAATTTAACAAAGTGAGCAACTTTCGACTCTTATTTTTATATTATTTCATTTTACTGCTCGTGATTAATTAAAAAACATCTAAAAATAAAAATGCATACTTAAATACATCTCTGTACAATAGCAAATTAGTGGAAAGACCTTGCCAAAAAAAATTTAGCCGCCTGCCCTCCGACCATACTGAATAAAAAATCCTTTTATAAATCATTTAACCTTTTTTTATCAAATAAGTACTACTGTAATAAAAACCAACAAGATTTTTATTATGAAGCTGTTCAGCCTGAAGTCTTAAAAATTATAGAATGTATTGTCTAAAAGTATTATATCCGCCTACTTTTATAATAAGGATTCTCTCACATTTTTAACAATTGTGTATCAAGTCAAGTAATCACACAATCACGATCAATTTAGCTGCATCAAGTACAAGTTTAAGGCAAGCACAAGGCATAACATAACACAAATAGCCCAAGTCTCTGTCTGTCGCTACATTTTTCTGATTGTGTTGGGTGATACGCAGATAATCATGATGTGATTATGTGCTGCGATGACGGTCAACAAGATTCCATTGATCTGGAAAAAAATAAGTCTTGAAAACAAAGATAATCAATATGAAAATGATAATAATCAGCCATTAAATAGCTGAAAGTGCTTTTAAGAGGCTATCTATAAACAGAAGCAATAAAATATACAGGGTATCAGTATCAGAGCAGGTAATTTTTCTTAAAGTAGATTTTTTACTTGCCTAAAAGCCATAAACAGACAAAAAAATTATCCATCTGCTTATAAAAAACCTATTCTCAGAGCTCTAAACTTTTCGGATAGGTTAGTTAGATACCAAAAAACTATTAAGTTTTAGTAGCAAATAGAAAGAGATGCAAGTGGAAATGAGTTACTGTGAAACCCACTTTTCTTTGCACGGGAAGTAGAGAAGAAGGTATGAAATTGAAATTACTCCAGAAAGCCAGAAACGCAAAGTCTTCTCTTCGTGAACGGCACAATAAATTTTGCAAATGGATTTCTGTTGTATATGTAGTATTTCTACAACCTACCTAATTGTATTTGTGTTGTGCCATGAATGCACACATGAATCATAAAAACCACTATATTTGCTGGCTTCAAGTCAAAATAACAGAATTACATCACTGGTACTATTGCAGATTTCACATCTTATTTTAGTTGAGATTTTATGTATATGAGGTGGTGGAGGTGGTAGTAGTGGTAAAAGATGAAATAGATTGATAGATACATTCATAATAATCCATTGTACAAGAAAGCTTTTTCCTTTTCTTGTCTTATTTTCTCCGGTGAACTATTTAAAGAACTACCTTCCAGTTGTCTAGTAGGCTCTAATGCATTTCCTTTTTAAGATGAGCTTTTGAAGAGGAAGGAAGAAAAGAGAGATGGAATTGTAGAGTTTACGACCGTGTAAACCATGCACCTCAGGACCTGTGTTCCGTTTTGTCTGTGAAGAATGAAGCCCGGAAAACCCGGCATTGTACAACATAACATTGTACAAGGCAAGATAACAAAGTTAAGTATGCTATTTTGTACATGCTTCGCCAAAAGGGAAAATAAAATGAATGAGAAGTGTAGAGAGAGGGGGCAACACGAGAAAATCCTAAAGAAAGGATAAAATGTGAAGATGGAAGATAATAAAACGGTGTGATGATCAAAAACAGAAGAAAATCGGCAAAAGCATAACATAACAAACAAAAGTGCACGTTCTTCATAAAACAAAAGAACTGGTTGTAGTAGTACACAATCTTGTGACCTGTGAACCTTATACACAATATATGCTCTACATATCCATAAAATATAAAGCTTTGTGTGGTGACGGTGGTTGTGGTGCACAGGCACACACAAACAAAAGTTTATTGTGCCTGGAAGGCACTCTATAATATATACTCACTCAACTAATATCACAAAATGTAAAAAGCTCTCTCTTCATTTTCCTTCATGGATTTTCTTATTCTTATGATAAAGAAGAAAATATAGTTGACTTTTTTTATCCGTATTCCCAGTTTTCTGTCTTGTGTAACAATATGTAAAAATAATGCTAGTCTCCTTAATATTCTTGATCATTTTTTTCCTGCATAAAAATCCTCCTCATATTATTTTGACAGGTCTAACATTGCACCAAGTGTTTGCAAGTTGATTGATGCGTCTAGTAAAATACCGAACACATCTTTATAATAATAATATTGCAAAGCTCGTAGAAATCCTATAAAAATCAAGATTCATCATGAGAATATCTTCTACACGTTTTGTTTCCTCGTATTTTTTTACATTTCAAGTGAAAAAATATGTGTAACGATTTTGATATAGTGTAGATTTTGGTAACATATAAGTTACTCGTAAAGAAAATATGGAATACTGACTGAGATGAGAGTGAACGGAAAAATGTGGAAATAATACAATACGGTTATGGTATAAAAAGTATTTCAACTTTTTTATATTTTACTGATGCGATGTAACATATTATCTAATATAATGATGGAGGAACGTTATTTCTCGCTGGCTGCTAATAGTCCTGCCTGCAGTGTTATCAATCTCGTTTGGCTGTTATATAACGCTGCTCATCGCTAAAAGCTTTTTACAAGTTTGTTCTACGCTTCGCCTTTTCATGGTGATCCTCTTTTTGTCGCGTTGAATAATAAAAGTATAAGTATAACATAAGTTTCTTACGAAAAGTTAAGTCTTTTTGTCTTGAAGATTTTTTAGGCAGTTTTGTAAAACCAGATAATAATATTTTTTTAGGAAAATAATATTCAGGGATTGAAATTTTATATTAGTAACATTTTTTGACAGAATAAGAAGAATGAAAATGGTATTGAGTATTGACGATCTTTTAGTATATTCAATTAAAGGAAATCATAAGTTTATTGAATCTTATTATTCTTTCTAATTAACTGATATTAGGTTCGATTTACGAACCTCGTAAGATGAATTGCGGAATTCAAACAGTTTCGTAAGGTAATAGCATTTTGTATGATTTCAGATACCTTCAGCGTATATTTTCTAGGGGAAAAAATTAATGATAAGACAGATATCAAAGGATGCTTGTATGCGACTGAATTTGGAAGAAATGAATGTTCCGCACAAAGTGATAGCAGGAAGACTAAAATAGTTATATGATGATATATATTAAGTTACAAATGTAATTCTGTTTTAATCGCAAATAATGTGTTTTTCTTGTGAATTTTATAAATAATGTAACAAAATTAATGCATTACAGATAGATAACATAAAAATATAACCCCTTTTCCACGAAAAGGTTTTACCATATTTGGAACTAAATACGACTAATTTATGAACAAGTCTGCCCTGAAAAATTCGTCAAAAAATTCCACTGACAATATTGTGCGTAGCAATTAGGAATTCTTATGCGTGTATAAAATAGGTCATATTTTGTAACCATTAATCTTTGAGTCAGTGTTATTTTGCTGGAGTATCAAACTTTATTATTTGAAATATATAAATATGAATTTTTAACTGTAAGTGAGAGAAGAGATATGGTAGTTTTTAAAAATGCTTTTTACTTGTTTAATAATAAACAGTTAGAAGTGTCTGAGAGAAAGAGCTCAAGGTTATCTCCACTACTT